>CM024593.1:17841097-18023518 GCA_014182565.1 Eucalyptus marginata | reverse complement strand
CAATTAATGGAGATTAGTAACCCATTACATACTTCCAACAATTAGGCTCTCGACCCGGGTGACCATGAGGACGAAGAAGAGTATCAAAACCAAGTTGAAGAAGATGGTGGACTTGTGACTGGTGATCTTAGCCATGCTTTTCGAATCTCTTAGCTTCTTTCCATACTGAGTTTGTAAGAGATATACCTTGCGTATCTTTCTATTTATAGAAATGACAGCATGAGACAAATTACATTGTTATGAGTTAAAAGAAAGAGCCTGCTTCGTGTTGATGCTTTGGGTTACATATTATAAATAAGATTAATTTGGAGTTTATGCCATGAGGCGGGAGGATAAAACCTATGCGAGTATCTTTCGTTTTTTTGTTAATTGCAAAAGTCAAACTTAGAATATTCTTTTCACATAAAGAATCATCGCCGGCTTGGATTTAAAATGTGGATGAATTGTTAAGATGAGGCCTACATGTTTTTTACTATGTAGGATAAATTACGTCTTAAAAAAGATAGTGTTAAAGTTTCCCATCTTATAGCCATTTCACTGGAGCTTTGGCTCACATTTGATGTAGGCCGTGTCACGCTCCGAACCCCGGGTACGCACACATCCCTTGGCAATCGATTAAAAATGCGATGTTCCCAGGACATGTTGCTGACCCTTTCTTTTTATCTTTCAATTAAGCACATGCGGAAGCGAATTAAATACAACACCCAGTCAACAAATAAACATAGGGATAGTAAAAACATGCTAACGCTTTTTCACAAATTACTATTCATATACATACCAAGTTAACCTAGGAGTTCATATTTACAAGTCTATCAAAAACACAAGCCTGCGCAACCAACTAACAAAAAGGGTCGAGGTCGGGCCTAACTTCCATCCGTCCTAATAACTAAACCCAAGTTCAAGCAAGATGTCAGGTAGGTCATCAATTGAACACGGCTCCCCAGGCCCTACCGGCTCAGTATCTGGATCTACCACGACACCTTCTGAGACGTCTATATCCATGGGGTTGGTGTCCTACTCAACCCCATTTCCTACGCACGGTCCATCAAAACCGTGCATAAGACCCTCCCGATCACCGTTTGAATTCATAATATACCAAGCCTGGAAACGATGGGGCACGTCGTAGCCCAAACCCTCGTTGACCCACACCGTAGTCACAATCCACTCACGGAACCGGTTGGTCTCGGGGATAGGATAGAAGGTATTAATTACTTCCATATCCCATGGAACCCCAAACTGTACCTCCATACTAAGGACCTGAAAAAGGAACCACGACGGGGTGAGATAAATCTCACTGAGTCAAAACCCTAAACCTCGATTAGGACGCAAATTCGCCTTGAAGGCGGTCCTAAACATGCACCATACAAAACTTCCATTGCCTTGGCGCATCCCTGCACATTAGTTCATCACATATGTACTTATAAATATCACAAGCATACTTCATAACCGGAACATATCATTTCATCCATCAATATTCACATGGGTCCCGATTATAAGACGAAACCGTTATGACACATTTTATACCGTGCCACACAATTTTGTCCCATAATTAGGCTTAGCTATCACAAGCATTCAAGTGTGTTCAAGTTATTACGACCCAACGGCCACGGCCAACTCAACAGTCGGCGGTCATCCGGCATAACCGAGCGTCGTCTCGCTCCATCGAGCACGGCAACATCTACGCCTAGACGGCATTCCATAAAGGAGCATTGGCCTGGCCTCCACCGCGACCGGTATCCGTTGACATGGGGCATCCAAACTTAATCAGGCATCGCCTCCCCAACTCTCATTGGGTGACGAGTTCCGATAGTGACCACACGTGCATACATATTTGGCCAAGAACATTGTGCTTTGCATTCAAATACCTTATATTTAGGGTCCGTTCATTTCGCGGAAAATATCATGTTTCCGGAAAACATTTTCTTGGAAGTCATTTTCCAAGAAAATGACTCTATTTTCCG
Source organism: Eucalyptus marginata (assembly GCA_014182565.1). Taxonomy (NCBI): domain Eukaryota; kingdom Viridiplantae; phylum Streptophyta; class Magnoliopsida; order Myrtales; family Myrtaceae; genus Eucalyptus; species Eucalyptus marginata. The sequence continues at coordinate 18,021,557 of CM024593.1, read as the reverse complement.
GTGTTCGGCCAAAACCTAAAATTTGAGTGGAAAATATTTTCCACCGTTCGTTAGCTCATTTAATTGTTTGGGAAAAATTATCAAAAATTGAATTTTAATATTTTTAATTGACCAAAAAATTAATTTTATTTTTTTATATTTTTTAAAAATGAATTTTTAATTATTTATATTTTTAAATCGAATTATTTATTATTTTTTTTTCTTTCTTTTGCTTTTTCTTTTTTTATTTTCCTTCCTCCTTCCTCCTCCTTCTTCCTCCTTTCATCGCCGGTGCCTCCTTCCTGCCTAATGATGGCCGGCTGCCTGGCGGCCGACCAAGACTCGGTGGCCAGATCCGGCGAGCTCGAGGCTCGGCCGATCTCGCCCGAGCTCGCCGGATCTGGCGGCGAGCTCGGGCTCGCCCGGATCGGGAGCCCGAGCTCCGCCGCCAGATCCGACAAGCTCGTAGCTCGCCGAGCCCGACGAAGCTCACGGCGAGCTCGGGCAAGGCCCGAGCCCCGCCCGCTCGCCGGATCCGGCGAGCTGCGAGCTCCGCCTAGGCTGGCAAGAGCTCTGCCCAGGCTGGCGAGAGCTCCGCCTCGCCCGATCTGGCGGAGGCCCGATCTTGGCTTCGCTAGATCGGGCTAGGCGGAGCCTCACCAGCCTAGGGCGAGGCCGGCAAGGTCGCGGCCGCCGGCTTGCGGGCTGGTCGCCGGACACCGCCGTGGCCGGTCACCGGCAACGCCAAAGAAGAAGATGAAAAGGAAAAAGAGAAAAGAAAAGAAATTAAAAACTTGATTTAAAAATAAAAATAAAAATAAAAATAAAGCATAAAAATAAACCGAAAATGTATTAATAAAAAGAAGTAAGAGGGAAGAAATCATGGAAAACGTTTTCCACTTTTCAAAAGTGGAAAACGTTTTCCTTTCTTTAAAGGTTGTTTTTTTTCAATGATGGAAAACATTTTCCTTGACTAGTTCATTTTCCGTGAAACGAACACCGGAAAATCCGGAAAACATTTTTCCGGAAGTCATTTTCCGCGAAACGAACGGACCCTTAAACAATGAACTTGACCACTTTTCTTCGTATTAAAAATCTCGGTAAAATAATCGTGCGTGGTCACGTATTTAAATCGAACCATTAAACATAGTACGCTCTCATTTCAAAATCTCACGATTTTATATAGTACATAAAAATTGGCGTCAAAAACCAACACCTGGCATTCTTCAATTTAAAAGTCCATAAAATCGAGTTTTGTAATAATAATCGACAACTACCACCAAGCACTCAATTGCTTGTCATAGCACATATAAACAATCAAATTCACTTATAAATTCACTCACGAGAACAAGCGTAAAATTCTGAAAAATGGCTAATTCATCGCTAATTACGCTAATTGTGATCAAGTAAATAAACTACGATTAATTAAACTGAACCACTTAATTAACCTAACCATGCAGGCACATCATCAATCAAGTCAACTTTATCCTCCATCATATAGCCATGGACACCAAAACCCCTTTAAAAGAAAAATCAATTTAGCAACCCATTTTTTTTTTTTCAAGCTTCTCGAAATAAATTCGTACGAGGTCATGTATTTGAAATCAACCTGCCAAACTTTGCACGCATCTAATTTGAAGCCTCACAAATCTATTGAGCACATAAAACCTCATGTCCAACCCGACACCTCATTTGTTTTTTCCATTTTCTTGCCTAACCATCCCTTTTGAAAACATTTTTTAGTAACCCCCCCTTTTTTTTGTTCAAACTTTTAGAAATAAATTCGTAAGTGCTCACGTACTCAAAATTAATCCATCAAACTTTGCACGCACCTAGTTTAAAACCTCATTGTTTTATTGAGCAAATAAGTTTTGATGTCCAAACCCGACACCTCATTGTTTTTCTATTTAATTGTCCATAAGGCCATCTTTTGCAACAATAATAAACAATCATCCTAGAACAACCATTCACATAATATCACGCCTAAGTTCTAAGCATGTCAAAAGTCAACCAAATCATAATATATACATTTTCTAGCAAGCAAGACACCAAGAACAACCACAAGACCGTGGGAGGTTCGAGTCACCTCGTGCGCAATTGCGTGACTTAAGTGCGATGCCGTGGGAGGTGGGTCCCTGCGCTAGCGTCGCCCCGGGTTTATGTCATTGGCTGCCAACTATATGGTGGTTCCCAGGTCATTAAAAAAAATGAACAACCACATGACCACAATCGGCCCTAACCGGCAGAAACCTAGTCCACTCGTGCCTCTCCAAGTTTAATTCCAGAAACATAACCAAAAAAGTTTGGAAAATTCTCAAATTTTAATAAGTTATAAAGGATACTTAAACGAACACTTTTCATGAAGACACCTTGACCCAGATCTTTCTAGAATGAGAGCAGTAAATCGCTCAAATCGATACAAAAACTGTGTCCGTGTCCAGAAATTACGTTTTCAAAAACCAGCTTGATTCGAGATCCAAAACTTGTCCGTTTGATCTGAAATTTAACTATGTTAAACTAACAGATGTGATGAAAAACTTTTGTGAAGGAACTCTTTCGAAAATCGAAACTTAAGAGTTGATAAAAATCCCTTAAACACTAAAAGGTCACTGATTCCAGCACAGACCGGGATTCTGCCTTGCCTGAAACGAAGCTGGAATCTTGTTCTTTTAAATCCATAAAATCATGAGTAAAATATATGTCATAGCTAAAGATGTTTAACACATTTTTCAAGAAAGAAGTAACCTCAAAATTGTGACATATTTTAACCCACAAAAATCGCAAACAGCAAGGGTCCAGTAAACCAATCTATAGGGAAATCCACTAAACCAAGCTAAACCACCCTTATTAGTACTAATCTAACCAACTAGATTAACACTAATCTATATTAAGGCTAATCTAACCAAACTAGATTAACACTAATCCATCTTAAGGCTAATTAACACTAATCTAACCAACTAAGCGCAATTAACAACCCAATCAAGGATTAGGGAGTTAACTCACCGGATTAGGACATCGGTGAGTTCATGGCGATGGCGGCGCGACAGCTATGAAGACCCGAGGCTACTGTGTCTCCAACGAAGGCCTAACGGCGGTGGAAATAGCCTTGCAAGCTCTCAGCCAAAGAAGCTTGGCTCGGCTTGGCTTGGGCTGAGCTTGTTGGGCGAGCTGGACATTGGTGGGGCTATTTGGTGGTCTCAGTGAGAAGGAGGAGTGAGGGGGACAGAACCAGAACTAAGGGGAAATGCGTGAAGGAGGGAAAAAGAGAAGAGGGTGGAGGGGGAAAGGAGAAGAAGAAGCTGGCGGTAGAGAGAGGGGGCTTCATGCGTGAGAGGAGGAGAGAAGGAAAGAAAGAAAGAGGGAGAAATAGGAAAACAAATAAGTCCAACTAACAACCAATAGAAAACCTAGGTAAATATCTATGCACTCATTGCAAAGCCACAAAAGTCTTCATGCACAAAAGTCCTTAGCTCCACCAATGGCCAATTTTCCTCTTATTTCCCACAAACAAATCCTTTTGGGCAGCCATTTCCCCATTTTTTCCTCTAATTCCGAATTTCCACTTATCTTCCACTTTGTCCGAAAACCGATTTTTCCGCAAAATTCCGAACTCGTCGAAATTTCTCCAAAAGATGAGACGACGTCCTATAAATGAATCGTGACACGCTCGAACATCCGATTCCCGAAACCGAATCCAATTTCGTGGTTAATATCAACCGAACGCGATTTTAGTACAACCTAACCTATCAGGTAGCTTTTAGGGATTTTAGTGTGTTTGACCCATGGTCGACAATTTTCGATCCACATTTGTACATCTCCGACTTGTAGACGATATTTGGTTGTCATAAAAATCGTGAGGTTTCAATTATGTATCCCGAATATAATATCGATAGAAAATCGGGTTATTGCCGTTCGATGTGAATATCACAATCGTGCGGAATCACCCGCAATTCGACTACGCAATTCCATTGAATCGGCCTATACTCATTTGCTAATCGATTATAACGGTGTCATATTGACCATTGCCGATTGTTATGGTCGAGCGATCGATTTCCGATCGAATTCTCTAGTCTGTCGCGTTTATATCCCTTAATGGCCTCACCTAATAGATTAGTTAACTTGCGAGTGATCAATTCCGAGTAAAATGACCATAGGCACGTCGACGAAGTAACCATTTCATATTATCGAAACGGGGTTGAATTTCAGGATGTCACAGGCCGCGAGATTACTAAGGTATTTCATGGGTCTGTAGCTTCTTTTTGGTTGGTGTTGACACCTAAATTTTGATTTTTCTTTAGTCATCTATCACTTGAAGAATTAGGGATCGAATTCAATCCATTAAAAAAATCAATATAGCATAGTTCCTATTTGCATTCTCACCAGTGGTGCGTGAAATACCATGGAGTATTATGCGCGGAATCTTTCTTATTGACTGGCATTGATTGAAATTGACATATTTTAGCCAAAAGTCATGGATTCATTGAATGGATCAAGGTCACAATTTGAATTAGGATTTTTTGACATGGCAACCCGAATTGGAGTCCAAATTTGGCCAATAAGGAAAGGAGGATAATGCATAACTGCTAAAATAGTGGTTTAGAAATGGGGATCGCACATCACGATCTTGAAAGGACTGTGATTGTGGGGGCGTGCTCGAAGCCAAGTGGAGCAATCGGTGGAATTTCTTCCACAATTGAAAGTACGGCTGGCAAGTGGGCAAGATAGATGAATTTATTTTTTATTTTTGGGTAAAAATATGTAAATGTCATTAATAAGATGAAGTACATAGGCTTGAAGCAAAATACTGAGTTAGGAATGGGAAGAAAAGAAAATAACGTATGAAGAGATGAAATGAGGGAAAGAACCAAGATATTTGCAAAAGTTAGTGCTCCTGACATTAGCAAGCCGTGAAACGGCAAGGATGGTGAACAAATTTAGGGAAAGAATCAATGGGATTTATCTAGCACTATGGACATAATGGACGCTCACTCGGCTGAACATTAGGCGTCCATGCGCGACGCAATACAAATAAGAAAAGTCGAATGGAAAGATTAAGCGAAGAGGAAATTAAAGGAAAGAATTAAGGAAAATGCTGGCCATGAAATCATTCCTTTTTCATGGGATAAGGACACTAAAAGCGCCAAAAGTTATGTGTCAAAAGTCTTTCGGATAAATAAGTGCCACTTTCTTTTAAAAAACCATAACTTAAGTGCCAACTTCTATATGTGTTTTATAAATTTCTCAGTTCTGCATGGCTTGTAAGTGCGCCCAGTCAACATATAACCCTTGAATGACGTTGTTTAAAAGTTATAAATAATGATAGTTTGAATGCTAAATTTTGTTTAAAGTGATTATTTTAGTGCCAATCATCGTTAAAAAAACAGTCATTTCAGTATCAAACACGTCACGTGAAAATGCCACCTGGACTGGATTTTTTAAATAATATGCCAAGTCATAAAAATTTTCATTATAAAAGCTATGGATTATTTTTGGCTGGAATTTCTCCCCGTTGGTACTTCAGTAACCCATTTTTTCTCCAATTTAGCATTCAAGCAATTTAGCGAAAACTTTTGACAGTAAAGTGAATGCCCTATACAATTTTTGGCATTTCTAGTGTTCTTCCCCCCTCTCTTTTCACTGTCACACCACGTTGGTCTTTGCTGTGCACGATTAGTGATCCCTGCGCTTCTCCATCACTTCCTACCAAGCCCAGCGATCTATTCACTCTTTTGCAGGTTCTCTTGATATCCAGTGTTCATCTTACTTCATGGACGTTGACAACAATCATTTCGAAGCATCTTTTTCTTCAGTTTGGTTGTGTGCGATTCCATTTTGCTATTCAAACTGTTGCAACGATGTTCTGTTTTCTTGTCCAGATTAAACTCCAAGGGGAGGACCTCCGAGGGTTCACATCTCCGTTTCATTCAGCAAGCACTCCCGCAATTTCCTCTCTTGATAACAATCAGCATGTTCACAAGAAGTCATCACAAGATGGCAGCTACACACGATCGCGTTTCTTAGTCTCCATTAGGGGTGAGCAGCGGTCTAGGGTTGACCCTGGACCGACCCTGGACCAGCCCAACCCTGCCGGTCCTGGTCCGGTTCCCAAGGGGACTGGGTCGGTCCTTGGTCCTGAAATTCCAGGACCAACACTGTACGGGTTGGTCCTCGGTCCTAAGAGTTTTGGGTCGGTCCAACCCTGGACCAACCCTGTATATTATATTATATTATTTATAATTCTTTTATATATTCAAACCTAAGTAAAATGTCTGTTATATTATATTATATTAAGATGTTCTACCAATAGCACTAATAGTAATTTCAATTTAAAACTTTTGTTGAGTATTAATTATGTGTCGTTTGTTTTGTTTTCAAGTGTTTAGAAGTTCAAGTGAATTAACAAGATGTGAAGTTATATATTCATGGTTTATATTAAGTATTTTGAACTTTTTATGGTTTAATTGTATTTTACTAATGAATTTCAGTTGCACTTTGCTTTTCAATTTGTGTCAAATGGTAGAAGTTTTTGAAGAGTAGAATAGTACTGCAGTTGCTACGGTGATTTGCTAGTCAAGTGGTATGAAGCTCATTTTTTGGTTGAGTGGACTCTACATGATCGAATGCAGGAAAACGCTTTTGCATATGGTGTTATGAATATTAAAGATAGATGATTACAAGAACTTTCCATCTTGTCCCATATCTCGATGAGCGGTTAGTAGGTACAAAATTTCTATTATTGTGTCATCTTAAATTTGCTAAATATGTATTGGTATTTATAGTTTAGTTGCACAATGCCGCATTGTCGATGGATGTGTAATTTGAATTTGTAGGTTTGCTTTTTTAGGGAGTATAAAAAATAAGACGAAAGAAATTATCGATCGGTCCCGGGTTGACCCTGGAACCAGACCGAACCCATTGGGTCGGTCCGGTCCTTGGTCCCAAGCTCAATAGGGTCGGTCCTCGGTCCTAAAAATTGAGGACCGACACTGTACGGGTTGGTCCTAGGGTTAGGGGGTGGCTCGAACCAACCCGGACCATGCTCACCCCTAGTCTCCATGCTCACTTTTGCAAAGAGAAAGAGAATGGGAAACTTGTAGGAGGTAATGCAAGCAGAGTGATAAAAGGAGAGAACAAGGGAAACCTTCATCATTATTTGCCATCCCCACCATTTCACGCCCATCACCTCATCGTTCACGATATATCACGTCCATCTCTAAATCTTCACTGGGAGTACGCATAAGCAAAGAGTGAGATAGAGGATTCGATCATGAAAATATACGGAGATGCTCTAAAAGAAACGAGAGAGAGAGAGAGAGAGAGAGAGAGAGAGGACTTCTTCATAACATCACCATCATTGATTTATTGAAAGAAGAATCACATCCGAAGAGATCCAAAAGTTTTAGAGTTCGTCCCTTCCTAGAGTCCATTCAGCCACTCAAGCTCGCTTGCTCGTGATCTTCCCGATGAGTGCCAGCCACCGAGCCATTCTCTCCAACTGCCACAAGTGCACCAACAAGTTCTTGCGTCTGTCATTGGCCAGTCCTGACGTGCGATCAGCCCCAGCGCTCGATCACCAGAAAATAGAGCTCTCAGTTTCGCCCCAGCGGTATTTCATTCTGGTGGGCAAGTTTCCGGTGATTTTTCTGGCCTCTGTCGCCATTCCTGGACAACTGCGAGACTGAAATAGTACACAGAACATAATAAGAAGAGAGAGAAATAGAGGGGAAGAAGAAACATCCGTTTGGCTCTTCCATTTATTCCAATCACAAAACGCATGGAAATTCCAGCCTCCAATCGTCGATCGCTGAGAGGATGTGGCAACTTAGGGTTTGCATGTCACTCACACAGTGAGACAATGTGGGACTCAAGCTCTTCAATGCCATTTTGTAACATTCCTCTGATTTCTGAGGTTGTCTCCCCCCGAATTTGTCGATCAACAATGTATATCGAACATATCCTAATCTGCACATATTGTGGAATGAAAAAGAGAAGTGGAATCTGAAATTTTCTTTGTAGCTGAACACTTGATTTCTACTTAGCATTTCGATTCGTATGCCACTAGGCGTAGCCCTATGATCTATGGTCGTACAAAATATAACTAAAATGAAGTATGAAAGTGCTCAAACATGAGTATAACCTTATTGTAATGTATGGTTAGATTATAAAAAGCTATACACATAAGTTAACAAAATATAAAAAGTCATACATAAAAAGATTAGAGTTTTTGGGATGCGGAGATGAAGCGGGAGAGTAGTCGAGCTGCTTTGGAAGGCACTCTTTTTCCCAATCAGCTGCTTTGGTAAAATTATACTCTCAGGTTCAAGTGATGGAGATTTTCATCCAGCGGATCGCCATTTGTGTGGTACTAATCAATACCATCTAATCAGAGATAAATCATACTGATGTAGATTCAGAATTCCGCTTTATATTGTATTTGGCAAGATTGAAATGATGGGATATGCGGCAAGGCTTCTCCTTGTGTTAATAAGACTTTCTAATATGGTGCTATCTGATGTTAAGAAGAGGATCTCATCCGTGTTTGGCTCTAACATCAGACTATTTGTTGAGAAAGTTAGGAGTGTTTATTTGAAGTGGAGGTTGATTACAACTTAATACTTGGTGTAATATTGTAGTTGCTCTAAAACTAGGATGTCCGAAAAGAGCTGACATTGAGCGTAAGATGAACCCATATATAATGAACAGGTAGCGTTTTAGTTTTATATTCAACCTAAAGGTTAAGGCAAAATCCCCCTTTAGGTATAAACTATTTAGAACACCCATCTTGTTATTAGTAAAAAAGTGGACGACATTGCGTACTAGTTTTTAATCTAGTGTGAGAATAACAATTTATTTTAGACCACAAAAAACTAAATCATAAATAATTATAAATTGTTGTGGGACCCGATTTTTCAAGAATTTGTGGCTTACAACAAATTGTTATTTTCACAATATCCGAAAGGCTTGTGGCCTACAAGCCTTCGCCCAAATTTGGGCCTCCGGCTAACCCTTGCCCCACCGTTGCTGGCCCTTTCCAGCAATGGTGGGGGAGTGGCAGCAAGGGTCTCCACGACCCCATATATGATCTTTTTTTTTTTCAAATGTTTAAATTTAATTTAATTAATATTTATATTAAAAATCAAATTTGGACCAAAGCGATGTCATTTTGGATTTATCTAGTCATGTTAGCGCCACATTGATAATTTTTTTTAAAAGAATTGCCACATCAATTAAAAATCGTGCAAGAAAATGCTAAGTTAGCAATTTGGCCGGAAATTCTCACCGTTGGCACCCAAATGTTCATTTTTTTCTTTGATTTTGGCACTTAAGTGTTTACCCGTGTCAATTCTTGGCACTCGGGGTATTTGACACTCGCCGGTCATCCATGGTTGGCCACAAGTGTCGTCCATGGCTAGATGGGAAAGATGGATGCCTGGGGATCAATAGCATGCCTGAATGATGCCGACGATGAGCATGGGTAAGTGTCGGCATGCTCATGAGTGGTTTGTCCATGGCTGGCCGTTGCAATCGAGCGTCGTCCATGGCCTTGGAAGGGCAAAAAGAAAATGAAGAAAGCAACAGTGTAGAAAAGAGAGAAACGAAGGAGTGAGAGAGACTTCTGGGTTTTCTTAAAGGTGGACCAATGAGTTATACATGTTGTTTGTGGAATGGACTAATGCATTGCCGAGGTGGCTACCCTCGCTGCGCCCAATATTTTCTTATGAATAACAAATATACTTTAACTATTCACCAAAAAACTGAAATAAAGTATGCGTACTAACTTTATCGACACTCTCTAGTCACAATGCTCAAACTGCATTGCTTGATGACACTAAAACAAAACATGATGACTAGACCCCTGCGCTTGCGTTACTAGCAATTGCATGATGAGCGCGTTGCACTTATCCACTCCTTTATTCATACAAGTGTAAACTAGACATCTTTATGGCTTAGAGCCACACCCCGAAGATGCAAAGATATTGACCAATGGAGAGATCATCGCAGTTTACGTTTGGATTGTAGGAATATAAGGTGTCCAGAGTCAAGGCGTACTGCTGTGCTATTGCATAGCAAGTGTCTCCACTGTTCACTTGCACATCTCGACGGCAAAAAAAAAGTCCCTGTAAAGCACCATGCATAAACCAAAGAAAGACTTGAGTCCCAACGGAACGACTTGATTGATGACAAAGTAAAACACTAATTGCGTAATTTACATTAGCAATTGTTAAGGGAAGAAAATATTCAGCAAATATTTAGGGAATTTTTGTTATTATGTTACCTTTTGCATCTTATCTCTTAGAGTCAATAAGTCAACAAATATTTAGGGAATATTTATTATTCAGTTGCCCTTTGTATCTTATTCTTAGAGTCCTTTATTTACATTGTTTTAGCAACATAATTATGTAGGGAAATTTTTTTTTTTGATTTGGTATCATAGTGGTATCTTATCTCTTGGAGTCCTTTATATACATTGTATTTGCAACACATTTATGTACGGAAAAAAATGAATAAATTTTTTTAATTGCAATTAAAAGAATTGTGCTTAGCTCATGCATGCAAACTACTTTAATTTTTGGGAAAACATGAGTAATGTCAAGCTGCTTACCCTCCCGTAGGAAAGAAAAACTTCCAACTATTAATGCAACATTAAAACATATTTTCTTTCAAAACCGGTCGAAAGTACTGGCACTAGGGATGTAACTTGTGGTTGGCCGAGGTTTTGAAATAGAAAGCGGATCCTCAACGTACGATTAAGTTGCAACAAGATTTTGAAGTATGCGGGTGGAAAATATATATTATCAATTAATGGAGATTAGTAACCCATTACTTACCTGTAGTGTATCGGCTCTCAACCCGGGTGACCATGAGGACGAAGAAGAGTATCGAAACCAAGTTGAAGAAGACGGTGTACTTGTGACCGGTGATCTTAGCCATGCTTTTTGAATATCTGAGCTTCTTTCGGTACTGAGTTTGTAAGAGATATGCCTTGCGTACCTTTCTATTTATAGATGAAAATAGAGCATGAGACAAAGTACATAGTTACAAGTTAAAAGAATGAGCTGGATTTGAGTTACAAATTGTAAATCAGATTAATTTGGAGTATATGACATGAGGGGGAAGGATAGTACCTATGCAAGTATCCTTCGTGTTTTCTTCTTTTTTTGGCAAAAGTCAAACTAAGATGTTATTTTTACATGAGGAATCATTGCCGGCTTGGATTTTAAATGTCGATGAATTACTAAGATGAGGCCTGCATATTTTTGACTTCGTAGGATAAATTATGTCGTCTTAATGAAGATGGTGTTAAAGTTTCCCATCTCATGACCGTTTCACTGGAGCTTTGGCTCACATTTTATGTAGGCAACGAGATTACTAAGGTATTTCACGGGCCTTAACATTTTTCGATCAATGTTGACACCTAAATTTTGATTTTTCTTTAGTCATTCATCACATTAAAAATTAGGTATCAAGTTCAATCCCTAAACCAAAAAAAAAAATAAAAAATAAATATTGCATAGTTCCCATTGGCATTCTCATCAGTGGCGTGCAAAATACCGTGGAGTATTACATGCGAAATCTTTCTTATTGACGCACCAATTGAAATTGACATATTTTGAGTGAAAATCTTGGATTCATTAAATGGATCGAGGTCGCAATTTGAATTAGGATTTTCTACATGGTAACCCGGATTGGAGTCTAAATTTGGCCAATGAGGAATGAAGGATGATGTATGACGGCTAGAATGGTGGCTTAAGAAAAGGGATCACACATCACAATTTTGAAAGGACCATGATTGGGGGGCGTGCTCGAAGCCAGAGTAGGAATCGGTGGAATTTCTTCCACAATTAAATGATTCACATATTTGAAATATGGCCGGCAACGGGGCAAGATAGATATATTTTTTTTTCCGGTCTAAATATGTACATGTCATTAATAAGATGAAGCACGGAGGCTTGAAAGCAAGATACTGAGTTAGGAATGGGAAGAAAAGAAAAGAATGTATGAAGAGATGAAATGTGGGAAAGAATCCAGATATTTGCAGAAGTTGGTGCTTCTAAAATTAGCGAGCCATGAAACAGTAAGGAGAGTGACCAATTTAGGGAAAGAATCAATGGGATTTATCCGGCAATATGGACAGAATTGACCCTCACTCGGCCGACTATTGGGAGTTCATGCATGAGGTAATGCAAACAAGAAAAGCTGAATGGAAAGATTGACCAAAGCGGAAATTAAGAAAAAGAAATAAGGAAATAATGCTGGCCATGAAATCATGGTGAGTGAATTTGGACACATCCGTGGCGGTATGTGTCACGCCCCGAACCCGAGCACGCGAACATCCCTCCATGATGGTTTAGTTGCGACGTCTCGAGACACATCGCTGACCCATACTTTTATTCTTTCGATTAAATGAAAAACCAAAGCATATTATAAACACAACAACAAACATTCCCAAAAGCACTACTTTTATTTATGTACTTGTTAACTCTAGGAAGTTAAATATTTACAAGTCTTTCCCATGACGGCAACTTCCTATCAACCATTAATAAAAACCAGCAGGGGTCAGGATTGACCCAAAATTTACAAATGTCTAGGCCAGCCATTGTATCCAAGTGGTGTCTCAAGATCAAACTCCATATTAGGGTCGGTCTCTAGATCTTCAACGGCACCATCAGGGATGTCAATGTCCATAGGATCCCATACTTGCTCTCTAGGAGCCTCGCTATGTGGTCCATGAAAATCACGGATAAAGCTAAGATGTTCCTCCCTGACCCGGATAAATTATGCCTTAAACCTATGGGTCACCTAGTGGGCTAACCACTCGTCTACCCAAACCGTCGTGATAAAAAGTTCGTACACCTGGTTGGATCCCGGGATAGGGTGTGAGGTTAAGACAGTATCTTGATCCATTGGGACCCTGAATCGAACGTGACGGTTCTCCATACAACGGGCCTTAAAACAATAAACAACGATATGTGAGATAAAATCTCAATAGGTCAACAACCTAAGCCTTGATTAGGATGTTAATTTGTCTCGGGTGCAGCCTACATATGTAGAACATCAAATAGTCCCGCATGCATTCTTACCTCACCTTGGCACACCTCTACACATTATTAATTAATATGTGCCCATGGTGATTGTGACATCCTAGATTTTCAATCCTGTTTTCTATTGAATAAATCGGGCATTTCATTGACACACCTATAGGGTTATTCTCAGAGCTAATCACTCTCGAGATAACTAGACTATTTGGGGAAGCCATTAAGGATTTTAAGGCAAATAGACTTGAGAATTCAATCAGGAATTGGCTTCTCAACCGTGCTCATCTGCTGAGATCATTACGGCACAGACGTAAATTAATTAGAGATCAGAGATAGGTCGGTTCGACTGAAATGTGTGGCTATATGTGGGTGATTCCACTAAATTGGAAAATTCTCGTCGGCCGGCACTAAACTGATTTTTCTATCATTTTGATACCCTGTGTCTGTATTTAAATCCTCGAGATTTTCACGACAATCAAAAGTTGCCAACGTGTCGAGTGGGTTCATTGTGGCTTGAAGAAAATCGACCACGGGTCATTTACACTAAAAATCTCTAAAAACTACCCGGTAGCCTAAGTCACGCTAAAACGCACCGAATGAAAATTAACCATGAATTCAAGTCCGATTTCAGAAATTAAAAATTATGTCATGTCACAATAAATTCTAGGAACGTCGACTCAATCTTAGAAGATTTTTCTACAACCTGAGACTTTTTAGGAAAAAGTCATCGCAGGACCGTTTTTGTTCAGAAAAAGGCCGGGACCATTTTTTACCGTGAAATTGGGATGCACGATGGATCACTTGGTGGGGAAAAATGCCAAGATGACCAATGGTAGGTGGATCGAATTTATGAAGGCCAATTAAGGTTAATTTGAGAGGAAATAAGTGATCAATTGAGGGAAAAATGCAACAAATTCGTATGTCTCATCTTCCTATGGTCTTTAGACCATCTCAAGTGTCCATGGACAAGCCTTGGTGGCTCATTGTGAGCCAAGGAAGGATGCTTGGCCAAGGAGGAAATTGGCCATGGTGGCCCACCTTCCCCTTATCCCTTATCTCTTCCTCTCTCTCTCTCTCTCTCTCTCTCTCTCTCTCTCTCTCCCCCCCTTCATCCACCGTCCAAGACCTCTCCATCTCCCTCCTCTCACCTTGTTTGAACCCTACCAACAGCCAAGGAAGTCGCCGGAGCAGCCACACCACCGCCAGACCGTTTTTCTCCTCTATTTTCACTTATGCCGGTTTTTACTCCAGCTGACCTTTCACCAAAGATCCGAGTAAAAAGTCAACTTCCCAGATGAATCAACAAACGAGCCACCCATCGTCGTGACGAGGACATCCAGACCGTTCCATCAGGCCCAACCTTGCCCTGAACGGAGATGCCGGCCGTCCGGTATGCTGGCGTGAATTTACCGGTCGTCGGACCGTCTAGAGCCCTTCCGAGTGAACTGTTTCACGTTTTTCGCGACTTTCTCCCAATTCTGACCTTTCCTTTACCCATTCTAACCATCAGCACATTCCCCTTGACACCGGGAACCATCAGTTGTCGACAACTCACTCGTTGGAGCTCTGATTAACTCGTTTCTTCGCCGTTTGGCTGCCGGTTACCTCGCCAAGCCATCCACTGGTCCACCGTCGCCATTCCCACACCAAACCAACTTCATTTCCCTTGTTTGCAGCTCAAATCAGAGGGGGAAAACAATGGGTTTCCAACAAGATGTCGGGCTCGTTTTGAGGTGTTTCTAGGCCTCAAATCCTTGGCCCGCTTTGAAGAAAAGCGACCACCGCGCCGTTCCCGTCGGTTTGATTCGACCCACGCGTTAAGCAAGTGAGTTTTGCTCATTAATCCCTTATTATTATGCTAATGATGCTTAGAGGTTGATTAGATTTAATTAAGTGTAATTAGGTGGATAGATTATATTAGAGTAATTAAATTAGAGACTTATTGATGCATGTTAGGCAAATGGATAGTGTAGTTAGCAAGGAAATAGTTCTTGGTATTTATTGAACGAGTCTCGGTAATTTTCCGGACTCATCTCGGCTTCCAATTAGGCATTACGGACCTAAATTGGATTTATTGTATTTATTTAATAATTTTCGGAATTATTTAATTAATTATTTTTTTTTTGAAAATTAGGCAGGGATAGCTTACGACCGGAATTTTATGCTGATTATTGTGGTGTAGTCCATTTATTTATTTGAGCGTTTATTTGTGCTTGAATTGAATTAATTGTGATTTTAGGATTTTATTCCCAAATTAATTAAATTTGGTAATTAATGGGAAAATTACCAGGCGTCAGTTTACGGCGCCAAAAATATTTAATGGGCTGTTGAAACTAGTGGGTTGTTCAAAAAGGTGAAATTATTATATTTTGGTTAAGGCCGACCGTATACCCACATACGGCTATTTTTATCGGGAATAATAAAAAGATGGAATCGATTGTACGATTGGGATGGTATATTATATCAGCCTACGGGCGATATGTCAGCTTGGATAGAGAGCAGTATACCAGTATACTATATCAACCTGCGGGCTCTGATATGGCAGCTTAGCAAAGAGCAGTATACCTTGTCAGCTTAGCAGAGAGCAATGTCAGTATACAATATCGCCCTACGAGCGATATGGCAACTTTGCAGAGAGCAGTATACCTTATCAACTTAGATTAAGCATTGTCGGTATACTATATCAACCTAAGGATGTTATGGTAGCTTAGCAGAGAGTAGTATACCCGATCATCTCAGAAGCGAGCTATACTAGCTATTTATCAGCTTAGTAGTGAGCAGTCCTGATGTGAACGAACTTATAGATAGTATGAGATGAGCCGACCAAGAAAGGGTCGAGATGACATGTAATTGACTAGGTCGATTGATCAATAATTTGATCTGATGTTATGAATTGATTGAGTGATGTGATATAAGGCATCTGTAAATAACGTTAATTTATAGGATGGAACTGAGGTCAAGGTAAATCCTCTGACTCGTGTTGTGCTTAGGCAGCCTCTAGAGTGTATTGGCTTCCTAATCGGGTCTTAGGGGGTAGAACTTACTGAGACGTAGTCTCATCCCAGTTGTGGGACAACATTTCAGGTCCCTAGATGCAACATACCTAGATTTTGAAGACCTCGAAAGTCTGGTGCAATCTACTGAAGGCTCCAGTTGGAGTGTGGAGGATGATGAAGAGGAGGACGAAGACCCGTAGTTTGTGGAACCCCCACCCCTACTTGTAGACCTTGATTCTAAACTTATTTAAGTTGAATCTGGCGTAGTAGTCCGCCATATATATATATATATATATATATATATATATATATATATATATATATATATATATGTGTGTGTGCACTGGTTTGCATTGTATATAAGTGTGGTTGTTTTTGAAAGTTCGGAATCTAGTCCTACTTTCCTATCCCATTGTTTTATTGTCTGGGGATTGTTTATATGCTTCCGCGTGTGTATTAAAAAGAAAGGGTCGGCGATGCGTCATGGGGCATCACTATTAATCAACCAAGGTGAGGGATGGGTGCGTGTCTGAGGATCGGGGCGTGATAGCGATACATCAAGCATGCATATTATGATATCCTGAAATTCGACCCATTTTGAAATATATTAAATAGTTATTTCATCAATTCACTGATAGTAATTTACTCTGAACTGATCACTCATGAGTTAACTAATCTATTGGAAGAGGCCACGAAGGGTTAAAAAGTGAAAGACTGGAGAATTCAATCAAGGATAGATCGCTTGACTACAAGGATCGACAAGAGATAATACTACACTATTTTTAGTCAATTAGCGAACAGATATAAATTGATTTGGCATGAGTATGTAGTTGGTTTGCGAGTGATTCCACACGATATCGATATTCACTATGGACGACAATAAATAGATTTTCTATTGATCTTGTACTTATCGTTAGTCATAGATTCATTGTGATCACATGACAACTGATAGTCATCCATGATTGAAGAGGCACAAATGTGGATCGAAAATTATTGCTCACGGGTTAACCGCGCAAAAACCCCTAAAAGCCATCCGAGAGTTTAGGTCATACTAAAGTTGTATTTGATCGATCTTAACTATGAATTTTTATTCGATTTCAGGTATTGAACTTTCAAGGATTTCAAATTTAACTTATTAGACATCGCCTCATTTATCCGTCGATTTATCAGCAAGCTTAAAATTTCCATATTATGACTAATTAATCAAGAATTGGAAGCCAGAGAGAGAAGCTGGGCCAAGTAAAGCCCAACGGGCCTCACGCCCCTCAAGTCAGTCATGAGGGCCTATTTATGCTAGCAAAGCCAAGCCAAGCCAAGCCCATTTCAAGCAAATGGGCCCAAGGGCAAAATTGAAAATTCAAGTTAAAAGTGTAAAAAGACCATTTTGCCCTTCTAGAATGTTTAGCAAAAAGACGAAAGGGAAAAAGGCTTGGTGGAGAGGATTTTAAGGAAGATTTTTTGGGATAAAAACCTTCTCTCTCTCTCTCTCTCTCTCTCTCTCTCTCTCTCTCTTCCCCCCTCATCTCCCTCACCTTTTGTCATGCCCCGAACCCCCGAGCACACGAACATCCCACCACGGTCAATAAATTTACGATGACCCAGGACGTGTCGTCGACCCATTCTTTTATTCTTTCAATTAAACACAAGTAGAAGCATTTGATATAAACAACACCCAGTCAATCATAACAAATATAACAGGGATAGCACGGAAAATACCACAACATCAAACCGAACACTTCAATTACAAATTTACTATTAACCCTCGGAAGTTTAGTGATTACAAGCCCTTACACTAGCAACTTCCAACCAACCAACAAAACCAACAGTGAGTCAGAGTTAATTAAACTTCACTAACGTCAAGCCAATCTCTCGTCTCCAAAGGGACCCCGAACCGAGCATGATGGTTATCCATACTACGGGCCTGAAAAATATTAAACAACAACGGGATGAGATATAAATATTTCAGCGAGTTAACAACCTAAGCCTCAACTAGGACGCTAATTCGTCTCAAAAGCAGCCTAAACATGCAACATTATATCGACGGCAGATCAATAGCAAAGCAATCCTTGCTTTGCCTTAACTATAAACATGGTCAGGCAACCAACCCTAAAGACAAATATTAAAGCTATCAAGTAACCCGTAGGCATCCTTACCTCGCCTTGGCGCATCCTACACATTAGTTAATCACATATGTCTCATGTGACTTATATATATTTCCATGCCATACATGTGCAAGTCATAACATCACTCTTAGACTATGCATTAGCACTCATGCATTTTGCACACGCGGTGTCTCATACTACTATGCTATTCTCAAGACCATGATTCCAGATTATTACGACCCCTTGAGCCACGGCCACCACAAGGGTTGGCGGTCTTTCGACATGACTGAGAATCGTCCCACCCCATCGGACACGACAACGTCTAGAACCCCCGCCTAGACGGCATTCCATAAAGGAGTATCGGTCCGGCCTCAACCACGACTTGGCATCCAGACCCTCGTTGGGCATTCGATAAACATCGGGCATTGCCCCCAAACTCCCGTTGAGTGACAGGTTCAATTAAGTGACCACTCAAGCACGCTAACACTCAAGCTAATTTTATCTATCATCAATTAGCCCAGTGTAAAAGAGTTCGTGCTCAAATAACAAATCTCGGAAAATCTTTACACTTAAAATTCCATTGAAATAGTCACATGCAGTCATGTACTTATAATCAACCCGCCAAACTTTGCACGCTTTCATTTTAATACCCCATTGTCCCATTTAGCACATAAAACATGGCGTCCAAACATGACGCCCCAAAGTTTGCCATTTTCTTGTAAGTAAAACCTTCTTTGAAAATAGCATTTAAAACTTATGATTTGGGCAATCAACATCATGGCATAATAACCTCAAACAACACAAATTATGCATAAATTCATCCAATAAATCAAGTACAAAACACATAAAAATCATCACTTATCACCCTATTGTAATAGCCTATCAACCTTAAACCGATAGCTTATTTATCACTTATTTTCCGATAGCTTATCACCCCTTTAGTGATAGCTTATCACCAATTTCTCGATAGCTTATCATCCCTTTGGTGATAGCTTATCACCTATTCTCGATAATCTATCAAGTCCACTTATCACTTATCACGATAACCTATCAAGTTCACTTATCACCTATCGCGATAACCTATCAAGTTCACTTATCACCTATCCCGATAACCTATCAACTAAACCATACTAACTACCATTAGCCTTAATCTAAACCACCCCTGTAAGCAATCAACACCCTAATCAAAGATTAGAAAGTTAACTCATAGTTTTATGGGGACGGCGAGCTAATGGTGATGGCGGCACGACGATGACGAGAACGTGGAGCTCACGGTTCGAATGGCAGCACCATAGCAGCAGCAATAGCTTGAGCTCACGGCCAAGGAAGCTTGGTGGCTTGGTGGTGGTCTGGCGGTGATGGTAGCTCGCGGCTTGATGGATGGCGAACGGTAAGGCAGCATGGCATGGCGACGTCGGGTAGCAAACCAAGAGAGAAAGAGAGAGGAATGGGTATGAGATGAGGGAGAGAGATGAAGGAAAATTCGTCTAAAGGGAGGGGTAGAGAGAGAAAGTGAGAGAAATGATGGAAAAAGAGGAAAACTTGGGGAAGAAATTGGCCAATTAATACTCCTTGACTTAAAGTCCTAACTTGGGGAGTAAGAACACATCTTGGCCCTCCATTCCAACTTGGGGAGCAAGAGTAGATCTCAACGGCACAATTGCCTAAACTCCCGAGACCACAATATTGACTAAACTTGGGGAGCAAGAAGCAATCTTGGCCATCCAGTAGTCTAAGCTTGGGGAGCAAAGGTTGATCTCAACCATGCAATTGCCTAGACTTGTCCTCCAAGCTTGAGCGTGTGGCCCTCCCTTTCTAATGTAAAGAACAGTTTTGAGCAACTTTTGAAATAAATGTCATTACCTTATCAAACGGATTCGAACAATTATGAAAAATGAATATGTTGTAGAAAAGGTCTTAAATAACATTTTTTTCATGAAGGATCCAAGCCTATATTATTTTTTATAAATAGCAGAAAATCACCAAAGACAACCCAACATTTCGTCCATCGGACAGATTCAATGATCGCAGAAGAAAATTCATTTTGACATCCAATTCTTCATAAAACACTTTGAAATTTTATTATGTTGCAAATATGGATGTCCTTTGCAATTTTTGTGAAGGAAAAATGTTCAGATTCTAAAGGGAAAATTTTATAACAAAATTGAGAAGACAAATAGGTCACTTTTTTTTTTTTTCTGCATGGGGTAGTTTTCACACGGTAAAAGAATAGTCTCTCATACTAAGAATTTCACCTCAGAAAATTCTGAAATTAAAGTATGTTATATATCAAGATATTTTGAACAACTTTCATGAAGGAAGTTTCTCCAAATTCGAACCACAAGAAGTTTTATAAAATCGGAAAATGGTGAGGGTCCAAGAATTTCGAAAACTGGAATCATAGTAGAATTTAAGAAACCAAAGGTGGCAAGTCTTCTTGCAAGACCCGAGTCTTTGCCTCTTGTAATCATGACTTCTAGAGGGCATTAATGAATCAAGACTTTGAAGGCAAGCCTAAAATTCGGCTTCTAGAGGCTAGGTTACTATTCACGCAAGTTACTATTCATGCACACTATTCATTAGGGCTTGGGTTTGGGCTTGACAAACTTGGGCTTGGGCTTAACTCAACCAATTTGGGTCTTTAATTTGGGCGTGAGGCCCATTAGGCCTTCGCTTGGCTCGGCTCCTTTTCTAGCTTCCAATTCTTGACCTACTAATCCTTGTCCAAAGATTAAGGCTTACTGATAAATTGACCGATAAATTAGGCGATGCTTGATAGGTTGATCTTGGAATCCTTGAAAGTTCGATACTTGAAATCAGATTAAAATTCATGGTTGAAATCGATCAAATACAATTTTAATATGACCTAAACTATCAGATGGCTTTCAGAGGTTTTCACACATTTGACCCGTGGTCGATAATTTTTTATCCATGTTTGTGCCTCTTCAAATCATGAATAACCCTTGATTATCATGTAATCGTGTCACCCTGAATACAAGATCAATAGAAAATCGATTTACTGTCATTCATAGCAAGCATCGTAATCATGCGGAATCACCCACAATCCGGCTACATACCTCTGTTGAATTGATATATATTCGTTCACTAATTGACTTGTAACAGTGTAGTATTGTCCATTGTCGATCCTTATGGTTGAGCAATCTATCCTTGATTGAATTCTCTAGTTGTTCGCGTTTTAACCCCTTACGGCATCACTCAATAGATTAGTTAACTCATGAGTGATCAGTTCAAAGTAAATTAACTATCGGTGCATTGATGAAATAACCATTTTATATATTTCAAAATGGGTCAAATTTCAGGATATCACACCTTTGCTGGCCACCCACAACCCCCCCCATCTCTCTCTTTTATTCTCTCATCATCATCATCATCATCATCTTCTTCTTCTTCTTCTTATTATTCTTCTTCTTCTTCTTCTTCTTCTTCTTCTTCCCCTCCTCACCATCACCACCGCAAGTCATCGCCATCACCGCCATTCTTGCCACCACTCGTCCGTGTCATCACCACCGTCCATATGCACCGTTGCCACCATCCACAAGCCACCGAGCCACCTCCCAAGCTCGTCGATCTCCTTTGGCCATGAGGCTTGCCATTGCCTTTCATGCCATGCATCTGAGCCATGTTTGCTGCTCGCACTTTTGTTGCTCTGCCATTCCTCACACTGTTCGCTGCTTCTCGCAAGCCACCACCCCTCCCAAGCTTGGCCGTGAGTCCAAGCCTCGTCGAGCCATGCTATTCGTGCTGCCGTTTGAGCCGCGAATATCATGCCCTCGATGCTGTTGTGCTGCCGTCACTGTGAGCTCGTTGTTGCCATAAAACCATGAGTTAACCTCCTACTCTTAAATTAGGGAGTTAGTGTAGGATTAGATTATGAGTAATGGTGGTTAGTGTTAGTTAATCATGATTTAGCGTTAATCGCGTTTAAGGGTGAATTGGATTGAGGCTAATAGTAGTTAGCCTTAATTAAGGACATTTAGCACTAATTAACAATGGTTTAGTTTTAATTGTGATTAAGGATGGTTATATTAAGGTTAATTGCAATTAGATTAATTAATTGCAGTTAGTCTTAATTAGTTCCATCTCCACTCTCCATCTCTCTTACTTTGCTCTCTTTCTTCTCCTTTTCCTCACCACCATCACTACCGTTCACCACTACCATCGTCATCCATTCACTGCCGCTCATCCATCCATGCTTAATCGCCCACAAGCTACGAAGCCACCACCAAGCCACCAAGTCCCTTGGCCATGAGGCTTGCCACCATCCCTCATGCCATATGTCCGAGCCATGTTTGCCACCCGTGCCGCCGTTGCTCCGCCATTCCTCACGCCACCACTACCTTCCACAAGATGAGCTGTCGCACCACCAAGGAAGCTGTGCCCTCCAAGCTCCTCTGTTGGTGCCGCTATTCAAGCCCCGAGCGTCATGTTCTTGTTGTCGTTGAGCCACCATTGTCGTTAGCTCGCTGTCATTGTAAAACCATTAGTTAACTTTCTAATCATTGATTAAGGTTTTAATTGTGTTTAGGGGTAGTTTAGATTAAGGCTAATTGTATTTAGTATTAATTAATGATAGTTTAGTCAATAAGTTATCGTGATTAGTGATAAGTAGAATAGATCATCGCGATAAGCGATAAGTAGAGTTAATAGGTTATCAACAAATAGGTACTAAGCTATCACCAAAGGGGTGATAAGCTTTCAAGAAGATGGTGATAAGCTATCACCAAAAAAGATGATAAGCTATCGGAAATTGAGCGATAAGTCCAATTCAAAGAAAAAACACGAAGGATGGAGCCAGTAAAATTGAAGGAAATCTTGAAGTCTTATGTATGTAAGAGTTTTCCTAATGTAGGCTACATTAATTGATATTGTAATTTATCGTTTTATGGAGTTGGTTAGTCTAAGGTAATATAAAAGGTTTCTTAATTAGTCTAATATGGGGCTAGTTAGTGTGGGCCAAGTTGAGCCTAACCCGTAATGAGAGGGCCTAGTTGGAAACTCTATAAATAGTGCTCCTCTAACCAAATATTCTCACAAGTATCCTCATAAAAGGAGCGTTTACCTTGCGCAAAAGGGTGAGGGGGTCATCTCATTAAGCTAGTGATACATAGGGCAATAGAAGAGAAGGACTTGCGCGTGAATCATCACTTTTCCGCTTCCGCATCAAGAACGATGGATTCTAAAAACAAGTATGTTAATCTTTCTATTCGATTATTTGTGCTCTTGTTCTAGTTATGAAGATCATGAGATTGCACGTTTTGCATCTTACATGTGGTATTAGAGCAACCATAACCTAGAACTTGAATGCATAGAATTTTCGCCATAATTTTGTGATTTTCGTGATTTTTTGTTCAATAAAAATCAAATTAAAATATAAATTTGGACTGGGCTCGATGAGATGAGCAAAATCGTGGGTGACATGTCACCGAGGGAGGCCCCATGCGTGGCCACGCACCGCTAGGGCGTCGAGCACGTGCCCCACACGCGGCCATGCGCCCTCACATGCTCCCATGCGCGAGGCGCCGCTCACGCGTGTGACGTGAGGCGCCGCTCACGCGTGTGACGCAGGGCTAACGCCACGATGATGTCAACGACCCAGGGGCCCAACTCGACCCATCAACCCGACCCGACCTGACCCGTCAACCCGACCCAACTCGGTCAATTGTGGACCGGACTGGTCAACCAATTAGACTAGACGGTTGGATCGGGTGATCAAGCCAAGAACTGGTCAAACCGTTATTGGTTGGACCGATTTTTTAGGGATCTTACGCCCACACGTGAGCTCCACGCGCCGCGCACTCAGGCGGTGTGTGCAGGCGCGTGGTTGGTGGCTGCAGGTTTGTATGAGTATTTTCTATGTTGTGATATATTTATCTTACATGTTTAATGATTTTATGGATGTAAAAATACATATGAAACCTTAAATACATGTATTTTTTAGTATAATTTTGCGTATTTTTCTCTGATTTTGGAAATACATGCGTTGTTTTACAGGTATGTTATCACATAAATATTATAAAACTATGATTCATTGATTACATAAATAAAATTTAACTTTTATTAATGAATAAATCGACGTAATTAGCATGATATGTGATTTTAGTGATATATTGCCCCTATCATTAAAGTTAAAATCACATGTATATAGTGTATGTGAGAAGTAAAGTTTATATCCCTAGTATGAGAGAGTTTCAACAATTCAATTGAGTAGTGACCGTCAAAGTGGCACATTTGATGGTTTGAGAAATATCGGTCTCATATAATGATTGAGATGTTTCCTGGTCTAATGCATGGTCATACTCCCAAATGAGGTAATTGTGTATTAGTTTATGGAGAGATACGTGATGGTGTGATAGAGGAGTGACTGATCCTAGTAGTTCATATGCCCAAAGTGATGAATTCATAAAGATTAGACTATATTCTCATAACCACTATCATGTAGGGAGTGTACAATTGCATATCATGTATTCTGCCTAAATGTGATTATTTGATTTTGCATGTAACTCTCTAGATGTGTACTTGTACGTCAAGTTACACAATGCTCAAATGATGCTAATTATATACATTACTTGTTTTTCAGTTGCCTTTTCTGTAATTAATAACTCCACTATTATTGAAGTTTTTTTACCGGTTCAAATTTTAAGTAGTGGAAATAGGATTTTCTATTTGGTAAAAGAGCAATCGGATTTGATTGTTATTCATGAAGCATTTCATTTAAGAACATTTGAAAAGTGGTTTACCATTTAACTGCACTACTAAAAGATGATGGAAGTCTTAGTGGTTTGAAATTATGTCTTGTCTAATATCGAAATTAGGACACATCTGCAAGGACTCTTTTTAACATAAGATATGATTATTTTGATAAGGTTACGGATTACGTTCTAAGGATGGTAGATTTAAAGTTTAAAGTCATACTTATAAAATAACTCACGAAACCACTAACTATTTTAATAGTTTGGGTTCTACAATAGAATCGTTCAAGAAGAATTAGTGATTGTTCCATGGTGAGCTATAATTCATCTTAATTTGGCTTTTTTAGATTTATAAATCTTCGTATGATAAAAACACAACAAAGTTGTTGCCCTACTATCTAGCCACCATGAACTGGATAGGCTTATAATAGGTAATTGATTCATAAACAAAGCTAAAAATTAGAATAAAAAGAAAATTGTGTTCTTTAATTCAAATAAGGTTGAGTACTATATCAAATGAATTGTACATATTGTGTTTAATTCTTAACGATATATACATCTCGTATACAATTGAAAAGGTTGTTTTCAAAAAGCTTTCTATCTAAGGAATAATCTCTCACATGTCTAAAGAAAGAGTAGAAAATGTGATAATATTGATGTTATGTCTATTCTTAACGGTTATCTAAAGACTTCTATAGATTATTGTGGAAGTAAAATGACCAAGATAAATAATAAATTAGTTAGAATTAATCTTAAAGGTTGTTAGGCCTAACAGTGGTGATCAGTATTTTGGCAAGTATGACAATGCTGAATAGCTTAAAGGGTCATTTGTCAAATACTTGGTAAATTCTGGGGTGATAACTTAATTTACTATGCTTGAAAATCCTGACAAAATGATTTGGCCGAAAGGCATAATTGCACCATAATGAACATGGTGATGAATATGATTAGTAAGACTAATTTATTCGGTCTTCTATGGGCTGATATTTTGAAAACAACCTTTTTCACATACAAAAACGTGTTTCTTATTAAAGTTGTTCCCTAAACTTCTTTTGAGTTATGAACTGGACGTAAATTTAACTTGAATTATATTAAAATTTAGAGGTGTCATGCTGAAGTGAGGTTGTATAATCTAATATTAAGTGCATTGGAATTCAAATCCACTTGGAATTATCTTGTATCTTACCCAGATTGTTCAAAGGGGTATCGATTTTATGACCCTAATGAAGATGCAAAAATTATGGAATAAAGTTTATAGAGTTCGACGTAGTTGTAGAGGATAGCTGCTCTCAGACTATTAAGGATAATAATACAATGGAGATCACTGTGTCTTTGTCTTTGCCTATACAAATAATTGTGGAATCTCCTATACCATATACTAAACTTATTGAGGTTCAAATCACTATTCTTAATATAGTTTATGATGAAATTTCTCAAACCTCTCAAGTACAAAATGAAGTGGTTATAGCTTTAATCAGGAGATCTGTTAGGAAAAGACGATCGGTTATATCATCAGACTATATAATCTATCTGTGAGAGCATGATTGCAATATCCACTACATGGTTGATTTAGCAACTTGTATAAATATTGTTTCTTATCCTCAATCAAGTATGTGATTAGATGCTATAAAAAACTATATGCAATCTATGAAATATTATAGTGTTTGGAAACTTACTGATTTGCCTAAAGATCACAAGCTCATTTGTTGCAAATAGGCGTACAAAACTAAAAGGATATCAAAGGAAGATTGTGGAGTTTAAAGCTAAACTGGTAGCCAAAGTTTTCACTCTGAAAGAAGGGTGGACAGTGAAGAAACATATATATTATTTAGTATCTTTTAAAGATTCTTTCAAAGTGAACATGAAATTAATAATTCTTCTTAATATGGAGTTACACCAAATAGATACTATCTTTTCAAATAGACGCATTGATAACAAAATCTATATAGTGCAACCGGAGGATTTTGCAGTAGATGATTCGAGTAAACTTGTGTGTAGACTAAAAAGTCTTATTCATGGTCTTAAACAAGTTTCCAGATAATATTATTAAAGTTTTATGGTGTTGTCATTTCGTTCAGTTGGGAACAAAGTAATTTAGTAGATATATACTATAAGGTTAGTGGGAGGAAATTTATTTTTCTCATACTCTATATACGTGATATTTTACTTACAAGTAGTGACATTGAGACATCTTTTGTCATTTGCACTAAGGTCCGTAAGGATTGTTCTTGTGACATCCCAGATTTTCAGTCTTGTTTTCTACTGAATAAATCGGGCATTCCATCGATGCACCTATGGTGCTTTTCTCTGAGATGGCCACTCATGAGATAACTAAACTATTTAGGGAAGCCATTAAGAAATTTTAAGACAATAGACTTGAGAATTCAACCAGGAATCGACTTCTCAACTGTGCTCATCTTTAGAGATCATTATGGCATAGTATGAAATCAATTTGAGATCAGAGATAGGTCAGTTCAACTGAGATGTGTGATCGATTGTGGGTGACACCACTAAATTGGGAAATTCTCATCGACCCACACTAATTTGATTTTACTGTCGTTTTGGTACCTTGCGTCCGTATTTGAGTCCTCGAGATTTTCACAACAATCAAGAGTCGTCAATGTGTCGAGTTGGTTCATTGCGGCTTAAAAAAATCGACCAAGGGTCTTTTGCACTAAAAATCTCTGAAAACTACTTGGTAGTCTAGGTCATGCTAAAAACTCGTCGGAGTGAAATTAACCGCCAATTTGAGTCCGATTTCAGAAATTGAAGATTCTGTCATGTCACGATAAATTCTAGGAGCGTCGACTCAGTCTCAGAAAATTTTTCTAACAATCGAGACTTTTTGGAAAAAGTCGGTTTATGACCATTTTGTGCAGAAAAGACCGAAGAGTGTTTTTGATTTCAAATTTGAGATGCAAGATGGATATATGGGTGAGGAAAAATACTAAGATGATCAATGATGCATCAATTGAATTTATAAAGGTCAAATGAGATTGAATCAAGTGAGGAATGGTGTCCAATGGAGAGAGATTTATACCAAATTCGTAACACCCCTCAACCCACAACATTTGGACCAATTCAAGGGTCTTCTAGAAGGGAAGATGAGCTGGAAATGGCTGGTGGATGACAGCCCTTGGATGTTGGCTTCTTGGACAAGGCTTGGGAGACAACTTGGTGGAAAAGCTTGGCCAAGGGGCCCTCCACCTTATCTCTTCCTTTTCTCTCTCTTTGACCGGCCAAACCACCTCTTTCCTCTCCATTCTTGCCATTCACAGCAACCAGCGAACCAGCAGAGGAAGAGAGACCGGAGCAGCCTCGCCGTCGCACGCCTCCACCCGCGCCACCGCTGGTTTCTGCTCTAGCTGACCTTTCACCAAGGATCCGAGTAAAAAGTCCACTTCCCAGATGAATCAGAGAACGAGCCACCTATCACTGTGACGAGGACATCCAAACCGTTCCAACGAGACCGACACCGCCCCGAACGGAGCCACCGGCCGTCCTGTATGGCCGTCCCAAGCCGCCGGTTGCCAATCCGTCGGTCCGCCTAGAAGCCTGCACGGTTTCACCTGTTTCGTGTTTTCTTCGTCTTTTCTCCCATTCCGACCATTCCTCCACCCATACCAACCACCAGTAGGTCCCCCTCGACCCCTAGGTACCGCCAGTTGCCGGCCAACCCCTCACCGGAGATTTTGAAGATCTCGAAAGTCCGATGCAGTCTGCTGAAGGCTCTAGTTGGAGTGTGGAGGATGATGAAGAGGAGGATGAGGATCTGTAGTTTGTAGAACCCCACTCCTGCTTGTAGACCTTGTTTTTAAATTGGCTTAAGTTGAATTTGACTTAATAGTTCACCTTGGATATATATTGGCACTAGTTTGCATGTATATAAGAGTGAATGTTTTTAAAGGTTTGAAATTTAGTCCTACTGTTTTATCCCAATGTTTTATTGTTTGGGGATAATTTATATGCTTCCGCATGCACATATGAAATGAATGGGTCGGCGATGCGTCCTGAGATGTCGCTATTAATCAACCAGGTGAGGGATGGGCACGCGTTCGAGGATCGGGGCGTGACAGTTCTCGCCATATATATAGGATTTATCTCAAATGACATTTGTTGAAAATATTTAATATACATCACTACAAGCCAGGAATTGCTCCTGTCATTAAGGGTGATGGACCAAATCTATTACATTATCCTTATTTAGATATTGAGAAAATCTAGTTAAATGGTGTACCTTGTGTCAGTACATTTAAAAGTATGATGTATGCTGATTTACATACATGTTCAAGTCTTGCAGCTAGTAAGGCATTTAGATGTAAACTTTGCTAGCTGTTAGGATGACATGAGATCAATAACGGAATACATATTTATGTTAGCGGGAAGTGCAGTAAATAAAGCTCTATGTCATTTTCTATTATGTGAGCAGAGTTTGTAACATTCTTTTAGGCTGTTACTTGGGCTATTAGGCTCCAAAACCTCATTAAGGAGTTGACCGTTTCTAACTTTATGGATTGACCCATACGATTGTATTGAGACAATAAATTTGTAGTATTATTTGTTAACAACAGAGGTCTTAAGGGGTCTAAATATATGACAATCAATTTTTTACCATAAAGAAACGATACAGAAATGTAACGTTATAATATAACATATTTCCACGAATGACATAATTGCAAATCCACTAACTAAAGGACTTCGACATGTCATTAATATGGGCTTAAGAGCATCATGAGATGTATTTGTTTAATGGAGCTATTTTGGTTTTACTTTAATAAAGTTTACATCTGTGTTCATTACGCTCAGTAACGATTTGATATATATCAACTTTTGCATTCAATAAAATATTTTTGAATGTGTTATTATTATATTGAATACATATTGATAAAAGTTTTAAGGTATTGTATAAACTTCGAGTGAAGGCTAGGGGCATCCGATTATTAGCCTTGTGCATATGTCTTGTTATATATAAAGAAATGTTAACTGTAAAAACAAGGTATATGTGGGTTTATTGAAACCATAAAGACATTCTTTAGTGCCACAAGTTTTTTTTTACACTTAAGGTAAGAGAATGGTGACTAACAAATGGGATCTCTCTATAAGATATGTTATCCATTTGCCACACTACCGGATTCAATAAAGTTGAAAGCACTCGTGACCATGAAAGGCTCTATGTGTATACATGCAGTTACTGCCATGATTCAATGTTTGAGACTTTATAGGATGTGATTGACTATTAAGAATTATCTCTAGACCAATGTGCGCACATACAGTACAATTTCAATTAATATAACTCATGTGGGAGAATGTAAGAGTTTTCCTAATGTCGGCTACATTAATTAATATTATAATTTACCGTTTTATGAGATTGGTTGGTCTAAGATGAGATAAAAAGTTTCTTAATTAGTCTAATATGGGGCTAGCTAGTGTGAACCGAGTTGAGCCTAACCCGTAATGAGAGGGCCTGGTTGAAAATTTTATAAATAGTGCTCAAATCTCTCCTCTAACAAAAAATTCTCACAAGTATCCTCACAAAATGAACGTTTACCTAGCGCAAAAGGGTGATGGGACTATCTCATTGAGCTAGTGATATAGAGAAGAAGGATTTATGCGTGGATCATCGATTTTCCATTTCCGCATCAAGAACAATGGATTCCAAAAACATGTGTGTTAATATTTCTATTTGATTATTTGTACTCTTGTTCTAGTTATGGAGAACATGGGATTGCACGTTTTGCATCTTACAATGTAGACTTCAACCGAAGACGGCATGAATGTGATAGGGAGTTCTACGCTCCCATTTGCTTGGAAAAAGACAAATTTGTTTGTCTTTCTCATGCATGCGTATCTCATATGCAGCAGATTCTTATGATGACACATGTCGAGCATCATTCGAGACATAATTTAAAGCTATACATTGGCACCCTATCTTTTATCATTGACACCTTATCAAAAAGAAGATAATTTGACTTTCAAGCTATGATAAATTAACTTAATTAACTGTTAATTGTTGTTTTCAAAAACGGGGACGACCACAGCACATCGATAAGATGTACCTTCAGAGATTTTTATTAGATATCATCAAGATTGCGCAATGAGAGGCGGGCAACTTGCCCTAAGAAGAAAAAAAATGAATTGAAGAAGCCATTTATTGAACTAGGCAGCCGGTTGAAATTGTGGTCCAGATCGCGTTATGGAGTCGGAGGTGGTGACGGGAAGTCAATCTTGATTGGGCATCGTCAGTGTTCATTTGGGGTCGGAGCTAAAAATCATGCACGATGTGGTTTTGTTATGCTAATGACTAAACAAATATTAATTATTGGGCCTTAACTAGACCCGTCAAACAGATGGGTCGGGATGGGTTTAAGTTAAGTCATAAATAGTCCGATTCAAATAATCACATTTAATTCGTTTTGACTAATTGCGATTCAATGCAAATCCAACAAGCCATACTCGATCTAACTTGACCCACATTCAATCCGATCCATATTATTAAAATACTTTCGCATTTAACTTAATCTATGAAAACTCATAGCCTAAGTGAGGTGCAAATGTGGAGTGAGCAAGCGCAAGATTAAGTGAAGAAGATAGAGGATAAAAAGAGAGTGGGTCTAAATAAGTTGTGCATCCATTTATGACTCATTTTACGATCATATTGTATCTAAATCCATATATGACCTATTTACTCAATATAACCGACCTATTTAACATTCACATGAGTTAATAAATGGATTTATGATCCATTTTGACGAGCCTAGTCTTAACTAAGTATTATATTAAATTTTTAGCTAAAGAAATGTCTAGGCAAGGCAAGCACCAAAAAAAGAGTTAATAGGTAGAGTCGAACTACAAGAACCAAAACAGCAACGTTGTCGAAGGTGTATTTGCGACAAAATATTTTCTTTGTGCTACAGTAAAAAAAAAACACTTTTTGGGAGAGAGATACCAATTGAGTCGTATATATCTAACATATTTATGCCTAACGATTTTTCAATGAAGATGTGACGAGATTCGATTGAATCCATTAGTTCGTAGAGCTATTTATTCGATCGTCCACAAAGCATTGGGCCCACTCTACTAGGCCCATCTTGCTTCGGTGGCGCGTAGAAAGCAAGCTGGAAGAGGGCGAATCCGATACGTCGCACAAGGCATGAGCGCACTGCCCGCCCGGCGCATTCCATTTTCTCCGATTCCTCGTCCTACTCCTTCGCCGCCCTCGTCGCCGCGTCCGCCGCGCACGTTTCCGCTCCTCCGCTCGAGATTGGGGCTCGCGGCTCGGTCCATCGCTCCGCGGCGGCGATCGAGGACGCAAGGTCCAGGGCCAACTCTCCAGCCCGCCATGTCGGATTCGAACTCGAGGTCCGACCCTGTTCTCTGTCGTCGTCGAGACCGCGCGTCGCGAGGTTCCGCGAGATTCGGAGGATGATGAAAGCCTCCGGAAATCGCTGAGCTCGATTTGTTTCTGCGCGTGCGTTCTCGTTTCTGGTCATGTTGGCGACGATCGGAACTTGCTGCTGACAAGGCAAATGGTCTATCGGCTGTGTTCCGATCGATGGGGTCGGCTTTCCATGTCGTTTCTTTCGTTTCGCTTGTTCGCGGGTTCTGTTTTTCCAAACCAATGTCACTGTGGGAGCGACTTGATTTGCGTTGAAAAATCGTTTTTTTTTTTTTATTTAAATCTTTTGCTCTGTGGGTTCTGTCTTCATGCGCGTGAGGTTAATCGGTACTCTCTTTTGCCCCGGTTATCTGTCAGCGTTGCTGCTGATTTGGGTTGCGGCGGGGGCGATCAATCGGTTCCGAATGGCGTGGATTATGCTGAAATCGTGGTCGTGCGCCATGGTGAAACGGAGTGGAATGCTGATGGAAGAATTCAGGTTTTCTGTGCTCCTGGAATTCTCTTTGGCTTTCTAATTGCGTGGAATTTGCTGATTACCCATTACAATATAGAAGTCCCCATGCAGTGTAGTATACGATGGTTGCCTGTTGTGTGACGAAGGAACGGATTACAATGCAAATGCTAAGTTAGTAGAGGCATCATTTTGGTCAATGGTGTCAGTTCTTGTTGAGCTATGTAGCTGCATTGGGCTACATATATCTGTAATTGCATAGTGAACCCACCATTACTACCCTTTGCTTGAGAATACAGTTTTTTTTTTTTTTTTTTCATACTGGTCTTTTCCTTTGTAAAAATGGAACCATGATGGCAACGTAATATTCAGGGTGAGCCAAAAAGATGATAGAGAATACCTAATGGCAAAGGATATCTGCACTGTACCTTAAAAGGTTCATATGTTTATTTTTCTTTTTTTACAGTTTTTATGATTAAGTGATCGATGTTTATAACATGATAGGACATGACCAATAGCATTAGAGAAAAATGATTACTAGGTTGTGGTTGCTCGGCAATTTTTTTATGGGTTTTAGCAAATTTATCTCCAATCATGCTGGTATCTGCCATCTCGTGAATTTGTTTAGAAACTTTTTTATGCCTCTTTCTCTATTTACCTTCATTTGATTTATTTCATTACATTTTATAGGGACATCTTGATGTCGAATTAAATGAAATTGGGAGGCGGCAAGCAACTGCAGTGAGTATTTTATGTGAAATGTTGTCCCTTTCTTTGGACTGACCAACAGGTTTATCTCCTTCTTCTAATGTTTTCCCTGAAAGGTGGGTGAAAGGCTTTCCAGAGAAGGAAAAATCTCTGCAATTTACTCATCTGACTTAAAACGAGCTTTTGAAACAGCGAATGCTATTGCAACTGCTTGTGGTGGACTAGAGGTATGAATGTAGTGGGAACATTCTTGATCGGGCATTCCATTTATGACAATTACACATGAGTCTTAGCATGATTCATTTGGTGATTCAAAAACCCAATATATCATAAATTTCAGACAGTGATGTAGAGCTAATAATGTTCCATTAGATTTTTTTCTTTATTTGTTGGAAAGTTCCTTGTAAAAAATTTTGTGTTTTCTCACAATTCGATTAGTAATTGGGTCCTCTGAAATATCTTGAATGTTTCTTTTTCTTTCTTTTTCTTTTTTTCTTTTTTTCTTTTTTCCAAAATGAGAATCTAGGTTATCAAGGATCCAGATCTTCGGGAAAGAAATTTGGGGGAGCTTCAAGGCCTTCAGCTACGTGCTGCATCTAGTGTCTGTCCAAAAGCCTATAAAGCCTTTATATCGAACAAGACGGATCAAGAAATCCCGGTGGGTTTTGATTTGCATTGAGCTTTACATAAAGTGCCCAACTTTGGTCAAATTTCGTTTTGCCACTAACCTTAAATGTGGAACTATCCATGATGTGGATTTTGCAAAATTTGTAGTTTTTGTTATTGGAGTTGTTAAATGGTTCAGATCATGTGTTCTTTTCTATGTGCCGTATACACAGCTAGAAGAATTTCAGTCCCGTTCGTTTGCCTTTTTAAAGGCTCGCATCTTGCATGTCCTTTGTGTAATCCATTAAAGATAGTAAAGCTTATGTCTCATGACGAAGGTTTTCTAGATAGACATCTACTGAGAAAGAGTTTGGCAGTCTGTAGTGTTCAAATTGGTTCACAAGTGGAATGTCTTATCAGTGTTTCTATTGTTTCTTCTACATACAGGGTGGTGGTGAAAGTATTGATCAGCTTTATCAGCGTTGCACTACGTGCTTGCGAAACATCAGTATGAAGCATAGAGGTAAAGAGATTATTTATGTTGCTTATTCGCCAGAATTGTGGAGAGTTAGCTCAATGCTATGTTAGTAGTTTTATACATAAGTGACTCCTTGCATAATGTTGACCAGATCGCCCTTTCAGTCTTGAAAACTAGGCATCACAGGACTTGGTGCACAGATTTAATTGTTGTTTAAATGTTACTGATGCTCTTTGCTTTTAAATGCCCTTTCTTCAGTTTGCTTGCTTTGTTATAGCTGAAGAAAGATGAAGATGACAATGACAATGATTTAATGCACTTTCTGTTTAAATTTTGATACAATTTAAGCTGGAGAGAGAAAGTGCAAATAAAACTTTCTTTACTGTGCAGGAGAGCGAATAGTAGTGGTCACTCATGGTGGTGTAATCCGATCGCTTCATAGGCGGGCTTGCCCAAAACGGTCCACTGGGAAGGTGCTGAATACTTCTGTCAACATTTTCCACTTGTCTGATGGGGACAACTGGGTATTAAAATCTTGGGGCGATGTGAGTCATCTCAAGCAAACAGAATATCTTGGAACAGGGTTTGGCGGGGATAAATCTTCCGGTTAGATCACCTGTGCTAAATGCTGTTTCAGTAGCCCTACTAGTGATGAGGTACGGTAAGACCAAAATCGGGGAGGAGAATCGAGAGATGGCATGTATTGATTCTTCTAACAACAGGCATTACTTATCTTAATGGCCCAGAAGAGACCTATTTTATGATCACTCAACCGAAGTGTTCGGATGCCCCAATTTTTAGAAGTACCCACATAAATTTGAATTGCTTGACATAGTCAATTGTATCCAGCCACTTACTCAACTCCTTTTATTATTTATACAAATCTTATAGATGCATCAGTACCTTCAGGTATTATTAATTATCTCTGATTATTATCTTTTGGTGGTTCTATATTTGCAGCTTTATTTATAGGGTTCTTCTCTAGCGTTGCTTATTTAGCAAGCACGAGTTCATTTGATGAGGTCTGCTTGATTTAGGTAACCCTTTGATTGCTTCCCTTTTATCCTCATATTGTCGATGTTTGGTGCTTTTGGTTTACGCGGCTCTATTGGTGGCATTCAGTCCTACGTATGATAAACTAAGGTCAGTCGAATCGTGGATAAATATGTTGGGATAGTGTTTGAGATCTAAACCTGTCGAATTGTTTCCAATTTTAAATCCTGGCATAAATACCATGAACATATACACGAGTTTTCATCAGCTTCATTACAACGCATTCTCTATTTTTCCAGAAATACAAGTTTGCATCTTCGACCCTATTTATCAAACTGAAATGACCTAATTACCTCCCTTCGAAGAAAAAGCCCCAAAAATGCGCAACGGACTTACCGACGTAGAGAGTGTTCTTCTGGACGGGAAAGTTGGCGGCCATTGAAGCTTGCGCTCGAGCTTCGACTCTCAGCATTTTCCTCTCTCCGTTTGGCGTCGGTTTCGACCGAGCGCGATTGAGGAGGGGCGATGGAGGAGAGGACTCTCTCTGGAGCAGAGGTGGATCAATGCGCGGCCCGATGCGGGACTGAGTGGGCCTGATTGGGCCTGATTGGGCCTGTGGGTGTAGAGGCCCATGATCAGGCCTACTCGAGAGGGAGGAGGGGGCTTTGAGCGTGAGCCCAAATGATATTGGGCTCGGCCCAAAGAACTTGGGCCCATGGCGTATAGGTTTCTGATCAGACGCACAAGCTCCACGAAAATGCATTTGATCGAGTACGATATTACTGTTATTCCGCAGTCATTTGTCAGAGTCTAGAGGCGCTCGCTGATGACAATGCATTTGACATCGCATTAGATTTTTGATGGGGGATCGGATGTCTCTTGGACTTGAGTGCCGAACGCGCGCATGATTGCAGCTGCACGTTGCACTTTGCGGGAGCCTTGCGCAGATTTGAGAGACAAGGATTAGAGAAAACTTTATTCAGCTGGGGAATCCTCACAGTAGCTCAAAAGCATAGTGGATGTGGCTTGACACGCGAGTTCAAGAGCCCTTGATCAGACCCTATACATCATGCTCGACTCATTGCGCCAAGAGCTTGTCAAAGGGAGGCTAATTAACTAGCCAACCGTGCCCTAATCATATCAGTTTTGCATGTTATTCACAATTACAACTCTATGGGTAGCTTTAAAAGTGAATTGCCCAGACAAAAGTTGGGGAAAGAGCACACTTGTTTGACCAAATGGCAGCTTGATCGCCTGTCTTCCAACCGTAAAGTATACATGTTTTTGAGAAACCGCCTTCAGAGAATATGAACAATTCAGATGTCTGGCCAGGAGCATCCCGATTCCTCGACTGCAGAAAATTAGCGTGTCTATGGAACCCCATGATAAGTCTCCAC
This sequence comes from Eucalyptus marginata, assembly GCA_014182565.1. Taxonomy (NCBI): domain Eukaryota; kingdom Viridiplantae; phylum Streptophyta; class Magnoliopsida; order Myrtales; family Myrtaceae; genus Eucalyptus; species Eucalyptus marginata. The sequence continues at coordinate 17,984,704 of CM024593.1, read as the reverse complement.
ATCGAGTTAATGGAAGATCTGATATCACTGGCCAAAAGAAAAAACCTGAAAACTTGGGAAGACCCAAATCCTATGGTTGCATCATTTCCCTGTCAATTGCCTTAAACTGAGAATGCTTATAAACAAGCAACTTCCCTCCATCACCAGCAGCTGCAAAGACAGCTGGAGTAGAATCACTGGTAGCAATACAAGAGACGCTGCCACCTGCCGCAGAAGACTGATTAGACAGGGAATCACATCGCCCATGGTACCGAGATATGGAATCATAACATAACTGCAGGGCTTCTAAATTCTTAGATTATGGTATGGTAACATTAGTGCAGGGCTTTTTAGGCAACATTCACGATAATCAAATTTTTTAGGCAGCTGCAATCCACAAGGAAAACTCTATCGTATCGTGTTCTTAGTTTGATGACAATATCTAATTAATTCCTCGATTAAATTTGAACTGGGGTTCTGATCCTTAGAAATTTAAGACAGATATAGGGAAAGGGTATAAAGCCATTCGAATTTCAGTGGATGTTTAAGGCCAGCATGCACTGCCTCCATTACCAATAGTGTCACTCTGCCTGAACAACCAAAGTGGCTGTTCGTGCAATGGCACCAACTCCCACTTTATAAGCACCGCAAGGTTTTCCCTCCTTGTGACGAAATCAGTCACTACTACAGAGTTTGGGGATGGGGATAATGCCCTGAAAAAGGAACTATGATATTCTTTCCTCTTGCTTGCTGCTGTGTCACCCGTGACATATTCCACATGATTACTCACGCTAACCTTGTAGTTCTGGACTCCCTTTCCTTTACCAGCAAAATCAGGGAGCTAATTTGGTAAATGAGACTTCCAGAAGTTTTAAGACAAGCCAGAGTAGGGTCCTTGTTAGTGAATTGCAACAAATAAAATATGCTAGAGGAATTACTATCAAAATTCATGACTCTTCAAAGTCAAAGGAATGAGAAAGTATCATGAGAAGGGGTCAGTATGACCCTTGTGTGTCGTTAGACAAAGAAATGATAATAAATCATGACGAATTAGTAAGTGAATTCACTTATGATGACAAAGAAAAGAAAGAAAGAGAAAAAAGATAGAAAAGAGAATCATTCTACTTCGACAATGCCGGAGAAGCAGATAGTTTCCCAGATTATTAACTAACCAATCCAAATGAGGCTAGTGTCAGTCATGATTGTAAACCATGTGTATCCAGGACACAACACATACACACATACATATGGATATGTAGGCAAAGGACCTTATCACAAGAGAGACTCCCAGGTTTATTGAACTTCACTGAAGCTCAATCAAGAATTCATATGTACAGCGATCTTGATGACTTTTTCATAAACAAATGCAAAGAACAAAAGCCAACATATACCTGGGAATTGATGAGGAGCCGTCAGTCTTTTTCCAGTAGATAACTCCCACATGTAAACGTATCCTCCATTTGTAGCAATGATCCCTTGACCAGATAATACACCAACTGAAGTGGCCCTGCAAAGGCAATCCTATATATTAAGCATCTGCTATGTGAAATACACAGTCTATGCCTCAAAGATTCGCATAAAATCTGGAATAACATATTAGGCTGCTAAACAAGCACAGTCACACATGACAGTGTCCTAAAAGCTTAGAGCTCTTTGAAACCAAACAGTACAAATGGTTAGCACATGCATCACAGGCTTAAAGAGTTCATATCCACGTCCACCCTTCTGTTGACAAGCAAACTACCACCTTCATGACAAAGAAAATCTGAAAAAGCCATTGCCAGAATAAATCCTCCAAATCTTTGTATAGAAGAAACTTTGCAGAGAGCAATAGGATGTTTTCAGTCTATATTCTTGTGTTTTGTTTCTGATAAATTGATATAATTCTGCCTATAACAGTAACTGTGACCCTAAGATAATATACAATAAGCAACATGCCCATCTTCATAAGGATAAAATGGTCCATCTATAAAGAAACATATCCACCTTCAAACCATTACAACAAGCACAAGGAACCTAACCTGAAAGGGAAGCCAAAAGTCTCAATTAGCAAAAACAATAGGTCTTGATGTCAACATGTTTTATAACACCTAGGGAGTAATTTCATAAGAATCAAACAAGGTGCTTAGTGATCACTTTAGGCATTCATGAATGCAGGAGAATATAAACTAAAAAAGGCTTTAAACTTCCAAGTTGGGCACCTTTGATCCAACGTATTTCCCAAGATAACCATTTTCTCTGCCAATAGAGCTAGTCTCCATCCTACAACTGAATCTGTTTGGCAGGCATTTGATTGATAGTCATGTTCAGCCTCAGAAACAGCAGCAGCTAGAAGCCATAAAGCAATATCTTCCCCTTCTAAATGAAGAAAGCTGTGGTTTACATCATGCCCTGAGAAGTCCTTCATTGTTGCTTCCATAATTACATCGACATGCTCCTCTAAATTTCTATTACCCGAAATAAAATCTTCCCTTCTCCATCTAAATAAGCTGATTGGAAGGAAGCTACAGATTGAAGGATTGGGATGAGAGAACTTAGACAAGGAAATGCGCTTCGATACATCCCTGAAAGAATCATGAAAAAATTGACAAGTTAATGCAATGAAGAAAATATGCCAACAAAAATTGAGAAGTGCTGCAGGATAACAAAACGACCAAAAGCTGATGCGATAAAGGGAAAGGAGGGGCTATGAGTACAACAGTCTTGACCCAATTGTAATACTTCTGCTCTTAAGTTTTTGCCCAAAACTCTTGCATGTCCTTACAAGTATTCCACAGTTTTTCTCATCCTATTCAAACTTTTGTATCGCCTCACACATTAACTAATGCATAACCATTTCACTAATTCTTAACTCCACTTACAAACATGCAACAGATTAAAAATGGATGTTTAAGCAGGACCTGGACCTCAGAAATATAGCAACGTACCACAGACTAAATTCCCCAAGGCCATTATGTCCAACAACTAAGTATGCATGTCTCGGGATTTTCTTCAACTCCACAATACAGGGAGAATCACAATCGCTGGTTGGTATATCAAATTCTTCTGTTTCAGCACTGTAAAAAAGCATTTTTCAGACATAAATAGGCAGTATTTTGCAGTATTAACTATTGCATACACGTGAAGACCAAGTAATGCAGTACATAAGTTCAAGGTTCCAGATATAACGCTGACATAAAGAAAAGGTAGGGGGAAGAGCGATAAATGCTTTTCCATATCCCCATGTGACATGTGACCATAATTTCCCAACTTCCACTAATCTCAGAATGTCAAGTCTGTATGGAGAATGCCACAAGGTACTATCTCTAGTTCATAAAGACAAGGAGCTTGGAAATTTCCATAACTTTTATTTTCACAATTAGGTTACTGTGCATCTTGCTAGGACAGCACCGAAATATATATAGATTAAAATGCCTACACTGTATTGGTATTAGCAGGTATCATTGCCAAGTATAGAAGCATGGGTAGCAAACAAGATTCACTATAGCCGGTTATATTGTGACACATTATAAGTCTAATTATTCCTAGACCAAGACAGACTGCCCTGACTGTGCATGGACATTTTATATTAAATGAGGTTATGCACTAATGTAGAAATCATCTTCTTGGTAGAAACTCTGGAAGGGCTTCACTTCAGAGATGAAACTAACTTCACAGCTATTTATTGCAGCATTTAATATACTGCCAAGAATTTACACCTCTGCAGAAGACATGTTACAAGGAATAGTCCAGTGGTTTTCTTTGCAGCAAGCACAACAACAACAAGAGCTAGCTTCAATTAAAGCAGGTATTAGTAATAACCTCCAGGCAGAATTCATGGCCCACAGATGCAGTCTCCCACTCCCTCCAACAGCAACCAGATAGTCAGGTTCGCAGACCAATATTGAGTGTACCCTGTCAATAGCTTTCAGATTTGCCACAAGAGTTACGTAACCCATGTTTGCTTGAACAATCCTTATGGCATTCTCATCAAATGAGACCAATGCACATGTCGAGCATGAACATGAAATTCTTCTTTCCCTGCAAGCATTAATGTCATAAATAATGTCTTTCTCATGACCTTCAAAAATTATTCATCCAAATATGAAAGTAAATTATACCTGCAACATGGTGCTTCCACACAGCCAAGAAAAACGAGGCCTTTTCCATGCGGTGTGAACTGTAAGTAAGATTGTTCTGGCGCAATCTAGTGAAAGAGAAGCACATACCAAACAATACACTAATCATATGCAGCTCACAATAACCAAAAAAGATGTGCCAGAAGTCTTACAAAAAGAAACTTACCAGACCACCATGTATCTTTTGTGGGATCGGGAAGGTAACTGGCGTATGACCAAGAAATGAAGGGCATCCTGCCCCTGCATGTTCAGTGGGTACCTTGTAAAGAAACAAGGTTTTCACTTTATCCTCTTCAAGGCCAGAGAGAATACAAATATATATCTCACTTTCATATGTACTCAACCACACTGCCACAATCGGAAGAGGATGAATATAGCAACCAACAAGCTGACATATGCTTTGCTGCTCATTATTGAGCTGCACATTCCCAGACAATTTTAACTGTGGAACAGCCTGATCTTTCTTAGCAGTATCTCTCATGCTATCAAGCATGACTGTGGATGGTAAAGAGTTTCTTGGTTTGTCAATTGAGGGTTGACATGAAGGGAAGCTCAAGATATTCTTCTCGTGTGAACCAGGGGGGTCCTCATTTCTATCATACTTAACATTTGTAGTAGGCAAATCATCGGACTGTCCAATCGTCAGGACTTTTGCAATATCGCTACTGCCTGGTTCATCATTTATCTCTTGGCAAAGGATGGCTCCAGCGGCAGTACATCTTTCAGCAATGCAATCATTTCTGAAAATCCTGCACACATTGCCTTCTGATGGTGGGCATTGAGACTTGCCAATCAAAAGTGTTTTAGACTCAATCATGGCACAGTCATTGTCTGCAAGACCTGCTTTGGCATCAGCTTCATGGTTAGTCCTACTGCGATCATATGCATCTGCACGCCAAAAAAAAAAAAAAAAACACATGGATGATTTAGCTTGTGCCCTTAAAAAGAAGCCTGTTAGATTTATGAAGTTGGACATTCCACTCCTTGTTCCAGGTCCTTGATATCAACAAAAATCCCACACTGATGTAAAACTTATCCCTAAGAATAAATGATCTTCCTACATTTTCTGGCAAAAATGATGAAGGCTTTTCAAAGCTCACTGTCAGAGAAATGGTAAATAAAACTTCCTTTTTTACATAACTTAGAAATTAAGTTCATCATAATTTACGGTCCGTTTCTACTGCCTGCTTGTCACACCATTATAGGCATGCTAAATGAATGATCTCCAGGCAAGAACAGAAAATGAAAGCACCTGAAATACATTCAGATGCAGCTATGAGGCCCTCTTCAAATGAAAATGAGTCTGCCCTCATATTAGCCCATTCGGGTGGAAGGTCCGGAGATCCATAGTGAAAAACATTCCCAGAATCAACACGATCTCCTTGAATTTTTTCATTGGAGAGCGCATGCATTTCATCAAGACAAACAATACTATTCGTGCCACTCATATTGATATCATTAGGTTTATCCTGCAAAAAAATAAGACAAGCTTTCAATCTGTGAATGAAATATGTGAGCACATAGTAGCCTCATAGTAAGCCAATAAAGAAAATTTAGCAAGTAATTCAAATTGCCACCACATTGATCTACCTTAAAGCTGTCAGGAGCTGCTGCATTGCTATTCTTAGAACTTCTGATGATAGAAGCTGAATCTGCAGCTAGGACTAGCATGTTTTCTTCCCTTTCTACTTGTGCATTTTCATAGTTTGCTAGATCTGCAACATAAAAGAGAAAATTATCATTCAGTACAAATTACACAAAGCATGCAACCAATCTGTGAATTGTGTAATATGCATGTTAGTCTAGCAGTGATAACTGGTGTTTCCCGGTACCAGTGGATGATGCGTTAACAAATGAACCAGCATTTTTATCCTCAAACTCCACAGCACCTAAAAGATGTCCTGGATCACTAACACCTTGCTTTGCTTTACTCTTCTTTCTTGAGAACTTCTTGAGCAGAGGGAGTGCTTGTGGAAGCAGAACTGTCATCATAGACTTGGCTACATCTTGACCAACAGAATCAAGATCACTATTCTCAGAGCTACAATTCAAAGGGTCCTTGTCCATCTCCCCTCCGGGATGTGATTCAGAAGCCAATTCACCAAAATCAGACTTGTGGTTTGCAGCTACCACGCCTTCCGAATTGAGAGCTGTTTTGCCGAGACTAGCCAACTCACAATCATGCGATTTATCTCCGTTGTCTACTGCAAGTCATAAATTGAGGGAAATTAGCCACCACATTATGACGTGATATGACTTCCTTCCATAATATTAACCCAGATTAGGTATACCTTGCAAACTATCATAAGTATCAAGTGCACAAAGAGGCATGTCGCTGCCATTGACACCAGCGTCATTCACAGATGCAGGTTCTTCAATGTTGTGCATTACCACAGAGTAGCTGAACCCAGGGGCTGCACCATCTTCTAACCTATCAAGCTGTGAGGCATTAAGAATGTTTCTCCATCCAATGAGCAAAGTAGAAAACCTCATTTTTAGCTTACACAAGAAAAAAGCTTTTCCAGAAATTCTGACGATGAAAAGGAAGCTAATATAGATATTCCCACCTCAATATGGGAGTTATTAGTAAAATGATAAGGTCCAGGGGAAGTACTCAATATCATAGCTAAGACATTAACAAGAACAGGACTCTCAAAACTGTCAGGTGATTTCCATGAAAACAAGGGACTTACGGATTCTTCTGCTGTGGATACACATTGGATTAGACCAGTAGATTTGTGATCTTCGGGGCATTCAAGGTTCTTTTCATCTGCATCTTCAACCTTATCATGCTCGGTCACAATGTTTGAGTTCATTTGCTTCAACAATATTCCTGGAGATCCGCAAATGATTTTATCTCCACCTGAAGCTGAGTAAATGGATGAGCCAACACTGTTACGCTTCCACTGACTTCCCTGACCTGGTCCTCCTGGATTCAAGTCCTTAGCATTTTCCAGAACTGATGTTTGCAGTCTTTTACAGAGAACTTCAGAGCTGGACCCCGTACCTGTGTTTTCCAGTCTCTTACTTCTCTTTCTCGTAGTTCGTGGCTCAACCAAACATGCCAGTAAATCAGGATATGAGCGTGAATCAGGGCATCTAAGTTCTTGCTCTGTTAGGGAAGGGCCACTGCAGAAGCTGGAGATTAGCAGATTCGGTTCTGCAATTCCATCTACATTGGCCACTAGCTCCCTAAGCAATCGTTGGACCAATGGATCCTTAAAGCCAAAGAACTGCATACCATATAAATAGATGGGAATTTATTATGTTCAGCAGCAAGAGTAATTGCTTAATCATGCTGCATATTCAAATCAGAGATGAGTAAAGAAAAGTAAAGCCTTTGCATTCCTTTGCACCAATACCAAAAAGATATTACTGAAGCAATCACTCTAAAAAATTATATGAAACAAAAGAAGCATCAAAAGACATTTGTGGAAAAGCTCACTGTAGATTTCTTAAATATTTCAGGAGCTCTAGCTAATGCTTCTGTGATATTAAAGATCATTTTGACTAGCGAACATTGTTGTGGAAAGAGATTTGGTCGAAGAATCAATACCCAAGAGCTACATGACATGCTCTCTGGGAGGAACCAACAAGTTCAAAATGCACATACAGGAGAATATGACATATTTGGATCAAGTTTGCTAACATATTGCAATCTAGTCATTTGAAATACTTCCAGATGAAACAACAGCAGTGGGTACCTATTTTATCAAAACTTCAAAGATGACACCCATGCCTTATCAACTGGTAGCAAAAGATAACAGCACCAGCAATATCAATTTGGGGATTAATGTAAGAGGTCTCAGCATCAAACATGTATTCGATGCATTTCCTGAGGAATATAGTGATTACAGCATCTGGATCCTATCTTATTCATATTCTATGGAGCCCAACCCATCACACTAAAATGCCAAGCTCATAGAATTATAAGTAGGCATGTCATAAGAATGTCAAAAGATGAGAAAACAAGATGATGAGATAATAAATGAAGTCTAAGGAATGTGTTCAACTCTTCAAAGCCTCCTGTATTTCTGGAAAGAGAGGAGATATGTTAATTTTTCTGGATCATGTAAGAATATTTTGTTTCATCCGATGACACAAGGCCAACACACAACTAATTGCAATGCAGACTATTCCTCAGTGATTTTCAATCCTGCCAATTCATTAGTCAAGTGCGTTTTATTCCTTTATTGATTTTGAAGTCGAGTCTAAATGAAACCAAAAAACTCTTGAAACCTATTGATCAAGGTCAGTGCCTTGTACTCAGACCAAGAGGGGGAGGAAGGGCAAGGGGATGGAGTGAGAAAGCTTCCATTTAATTAACTGTGATTTTCTGAACTCACCTCTACATCAAATTAAGAAAATGAAGATCTCTCAATGACTAAAAGTGAGAGCACAAACTGGAAAGCAACACATTACTAAACATGTGAAATTCTGAAGTTTAATACTGAAGTACCAGTATACCTCAGTGCCATCTATCTTGCAAGAAAATCTCTTTCCATGCCATATCTTCATACGGGGGAAACCTTTCTTTTGAAACCTATCCCAGGCAATGTTCGGGGTTTGCCCAGAGCATGAATGTCCTTCCGCAGCAGTAACCTGGATAAGAGTGAAGTCAATTAGATTGATTTCTGAAGCAAGACCTCAACAAAATTACCAAGTATATAGCCACACACCATAAACAAAGGCCCTTTAGAACCTTCACAAACTTCTATCTTACATCTGCTCCCACCATGAGCTCGGACAGCTTGATATCCAATCGGATAAGGGTATCGGTCTTTTCCCTACAAAAAGGGAGGGAAGTTGATGATGAGATCAACTTAATATAGATTTAGATTTACCTAGGATGATAGACATAACATGCGATGCACGTAATATTGCTATGCATAGAGTTAGAGCCAACCCCTGTGCCCATCCTTCTCTAATGCTTTGGAGTTAGAAGGAAAATCAATTTTCAATTTATGTGGCATAGTTACAAATAAGGGTACTTAAGAGTTGTACCAAGAAATACTAAGGGCCCCCTATGAGATGCTTTTGGATGATGAAACAAGTATAACGAATGTTAGTATGGTGTATGAGTAAGTTGTAATGTGCACGTACTCAAAGGCCCACGTCACATGGAAACCTCGAGCAGTCTGCTTGAGGGCAAGGTACACATGGTTTCCGCTAAATGATGGTCTGACTTCTAAAAAGAAGCTCTGGATGAATAATCATGTTTTCATGCTAAAGGTTCCCTTGTAAGGAAAGTAAGTGAAGACGAAAGTTCCAGTTAGCAGCATATGTGATGCTAGCTCTAGGCATGGGTTCTTATTGATGCGCTTTAGAGTTGATCCTTATCTCACACAATCTCAATGAAGCAGGAAGGGATTTAATGAAACTCTTGATGTAAAAGTTAAAATCAAACAGATTCTTCCAACAGTAAATTGCTAAGCATGAACATGAATACAGCTTCTGTAGAACTTGTTTTCTTCGTCAAAATTATAATATATACTCAACAGCTGCTACCATACGGAATCTGTTCTAGCTCCCATCGCTCTCACTTTTTATACCATCTTCGCATTAATTGAGTCATTCTCCCCCTCCCCACCCCATCGCAGCGTACGATGCCACACGAAATTCACAGAAAACATAGACATCACGGTGAATTGGACTCTGCTTCTCTTCCGGAGCTGAATTCTATCAACACCCTGCACGGTGCACACAACTCCATCCTGACTATAGCCCCCATCTACATCGTTAGCCAACAGCTTAGCCAATCTAGCCCCCGTCTCTAATATGCAAGTTCCACGTCATATCAACCCGATAAAGCTCGCTAAACCATCGCATCGTCCGAAATTCAAGTCATCGGTGCACACGGAAGCAACCTATCCCCAGCAACCACAAGCCCGTCGCAATCCGAGACGAGAAGCGACTGTAAATCAGGCGTGCTTATTGAAATCGATACGGAAGCACTGACGATGCTTGATCGAGAGAGCACGCAAAAGAAAAAAACGAAAAAAAACAAAAAAACAAAAGGATACGAGTGGGAACGAACCCTAGAGCAGCTCCAGTACTTCTTATCCCACGGTCCTTTGTACAAGCGCCCGATCGAGATTATCTCCAGGCCGTCCGCCTTCGCCACTTCGTCTTCCTCCTGCTTCGATTTCGCCATTGACGTCGCCGACCTCAGGTTGAAGGAGGTAAAAAAGAAAAGAGAAACAGAAGAAGAAGAGGCAGTGGAGAGGGACGAGATGGCGGGAAAGGGAAATGGCAGGGGACAGGATCACCTGTAACGCAGGTATGCATCTTATTAAACAAAAGCCCTCGTGGAGTGCCGATGACCGTTCGATAGAGTGGGGGTCAGTTTTTTGCCGTTTTGGTCGGATGGTGGGGGTGAGTTTTGTCCGTTGAGATGTTCAACCCGGAGGGACTGGACTGATCGACGGACCAAAAAATGCGAAGAAGGAAAAAAAATTAAAATCGCCGTTGCCGGGGATCGAACCCGGGTCTCCCGCGTGACAGGCGGGGATACTCACCACTATACTACAACGACCTGGCTGTGACGAAGCGGCAAAGTAATTGTAAATAAACCTCTTCATATGTTTCAAAACCTTTCCCAAATCCCATCAAACAAGTAAATCGGGTCAGGTTTTGGCCAAATCAAAAATTGATCCGGCCAGAATTGACCCAAATCCACGTAAGATAAATCTAGTGACTAATACACGACTTGACTCGTATTGCTAAGATACTTCATATTTACCTTAATTTATGAAAACTTATATTTAAATTAAGATAAGGGTAGAGAGTGAGCAAGCGTAAAATTGAGTAAAGTGAAAGAAAGTCATAAAAATAGGATTGGGTCTAAGTAAGTTGTGGCTCATTTGACACTTATATTATTTGGGCTTTACAATTTTAAATCTATGTATGACTCATTTATTAAATATAACATAACTATATAACAGCCTAGTTCGTCAAATATGGGCTAAGAAATGGATCTATAGCCCATTTTGATAGGTCTAGATTTTACTAGTACTCAAATGTTAAAACTTACCTGCTAAACTAATGGGGAAATTACTAGCTTTTTTTTTTTTTTTTTGGTCGGTCCTACTCTCACTCTCAACTCACTATCAAACTTTTACCATACTTCTTTGCAAAGCATGATAGTCGAAACCCATACCTAAAACTTAATATCCCCACCCTAATCCCTCTAAATCCCCCACCTCTTTCTTCTCATGTGAAAAGAGTAGCCACTCAAGTAAACTCCAGTGGTTGGGAATTACTAGTTATAAATAGATAGGTGGTTACTTATTTTTTCTACTATGAAATCATTCACCACATTGAAGCCCTATCTATTAACACTCCAACATAGGACCATGCTTCTCTACATGAAAAATTTACTGTAGCCACATGAAGAAGTTATCATCTCCCGACAAATTAATTTTTAGGAATAATACTACTAAAAGTTCCAAATCAATACACCTCTAACTCATTACCCCAAATTAATTTCTTTGTTACAAATTCTAAACTGATATATTCATGATCAACAAACCTCTTTTGTCACTCCTGTTAATATCCTATCAAGTTATTGACATGAAAATACACATGACAAGCAATTTGTTTGATATGGATTTAATGTGGAAATTTGGTATAAATGGTTTTAAACAACATCATTATGGGGAAGCCAAATATGAAGGAAAAAAACTAAGATTGTGAATCATGGCAAAATTGAATATGCTTTTCTCTCCTCCAATCACCAAATCTTTGGGGAAAATTAGAGATTTCAACAAATTTTCAAAACACGAGAGAACTTTTGTTTAGAAGGGAAGCTACTAAAAATTGCAAGAATGGATGGAAGTCATTATCCATAGCCATCAAGAGGATCCTCAACTCTCTGATAGAGATAAGATTTGTGAGACTTAATAAATACTTCGCTCAAGAACAATTATCCTATGAACTTGGCATGGCAAAGTTCGCCTAGAAATACGTTGCCAATAATCCTAATGCTCGCCCTAAGAAGCCCGACGCTTTGTGACTCTTTCCAAGATCTTCTTTTCCAACGAGCTTGAATTTCTAAGATGAAGTTATCTCCAAAAGCCATTTAATTTCACATTAGGAATTCAACGACATATGGGATGGAAGCTAATGGAGAGAGATTTGTTTCAAGTATATCGGCTTAAAATTTATCGCAATAAAAAAATTAATTCAAGATAAATGAGGGTATTAATTCTTTTGATAGTATTATCTGCAATCTTCATTATCATGCATTGTTACCGAGAAATTTGGAAAATTGTCTCAGAATTGCCAATATGGGTCTCTCTCTCTCTCTCTTTTTTTATCATTTATAAGAGAGAGAGAGAGAGAGAGAGAGAGAGACAATGACGTCGATAGGTAGTAAATGACATAAACATGGTATCTCCTTTTTCTTTCGGAAGCGGGAAAGAAAAATAAAGGTGGGGGTGGAAAAGGGAAAACGAGCAGAGAGGGCGAAAAGGGTGCGTGGCCCCGAGACGGAAACCGCACGGAGTCGGGTCCGAACTCGACACGAATCGAAGGGGACCACGTACCGCGCACAGGCCCCTCCTGTTTTCCCACCATCTTCCCGGGAGGCCGTACCGTCTCAGACGACGTGCGTGTCAACAACACAGACATCATCATCGGTACTGTGTTCCGGTATTTCGTACGTCACAAAGCGCCGCGCCATGCGCTTTACTTCTTCTGACGGTCGCATTCTACTCAGCGAACACTGACTATGAGCTTTTCCCACTTCGAAAAGCTTCTGCCATAGCACACCGGATGATGCACCATGTGCGTTTCGTTTCCCCACGGAAGCGATTAGCAAGTGTGGACCATGATCATGTGCGATAAACATCCATGTACGTGTATATTTGGATGATAAGCAAATAATTTCAATAGCTTTCATTTCGATCCAACTCCTTGCTTGCTAACTTAAATCGGCAAATGGGGGCGTCTGGAGTCAAATATTGATCGTTCGAATTTCCCTTTACTCAATCAATTATTGTTAAAGGCTATTGAGAGAGAGTGTCCAGTTTAAGTAAATCCTCTCGCCTCTTGTCCCCAAAATTAAGCGTAGGTGTAATCAATTAACAATTCACATGGGACAGCAATGTAGAATAAGAGAATTCAACACACAGTTACATAGAATTTGATATCTTTTAACGGTCTGATGATAATTTTGTTTGTTATTTATTTTCTCAGGATTCTTAGTTTAAATGATCTCACGCTTGATTTTTTTGGTATGACTGAATGTGAAGAATATTGGACATTTTAATCTCTATCCTCCCTGATCTTTTTGCAGGTTCTATCTCCTGGTTTCCATCTGGTTCTTGATCTTCATCTATTGAATTTTCTCCCTCATGTTGAGCGATCTTACACCTTAAAATCCAAATGCAGTGTTTGTCTAGCTCGGTCCTTTTCCTCATTACACTTTTGTTAGATATCAGCAACTACGTAGTCTTCATCAAATAAATCTTCATTAAGCTCACTACTAATGTTAAAACAAGTCTGCACAAGCACCAATAGAAGAAATGCGTAGTCATCCTTCATGCAATGGTAAAATTTCCTTAATAGCAGACCTAATACAATTGTTATGTTGTGTGAATAGATGTTGACTTCTATTATAATATGCTGTGCATATAGTTTGCATAAACATTTATTTGAGTTTGGTTTTGATTGGGCTTTCAATTTCCCCTCATTTCATATATAGCAACTGTTAGATGCAAATTGTGCAATCCCAAGATCACCATAACCAGAACATGAACACATAATTGAGTAGAAAGATTAACGCACTTGTTTTGGGATCCATCATTCTTGAAGCGAAGAAAAGAAAACGTGTTCCACACGCAAGTCCTTCTCCTTTATCCCTCCCCCTCCGTATCACCGGCTCAATGAGGGCGGCCCCACCTTTAGCGCTAGGTTAACGCCCCTTATGTGAAGATACATGTGAGAATTAGGGTTAGAGGAGAGACTTGAGCACTATTTATAGAGTTTCTAACTAGGCCCTCTCATTACGGGCTAGGCTCAACTCGGCCCACACTAGTTAGCCCCATATTAGACTAATTAAGAAACATTCTATCTCACCTTAGACCAACCCCGTTTTACAATAATCATAAAACGGTAAATTATAATATCAATTAATATAGTCCACATTAGAAAAACTCTTACAGCGACGTCTTTGATGAATGTTATTTTCCAGCCTCTCCTTACCTCTCAAACTAGCATAATGTGCGGGTTGGTGAAGACTCAAAACAATCTCTCTTAATATTGCAATTAATTTTGATGGAGGTCTAATGTTGCCGATGCCAAATATGAAATGTACAATTTGCTATGTGCAGAAACAGTGTCGCAAGTCCTGGCTACCAAACACTAAAATGTCAAAGTTGGTATTGGCAACAAGCCATCTTATGACTTCGATTAGTTTTTTTTTTTTTTTTTTTTTTTTTTTTTAGGAACGACTTGATTAGTTGATGACCTTAAAAACTTGAAACTTTTGAATTGCATTATCGCTTCTTTCTTTGCCAATGTGATTCTAAATGCTATAAAGGCCAAACCTCTTTGCTCAATTGCAAAATTCATGTTGTGCAAATGTTGCTGATCACCCTAGACCAAAGCCTTTCAAGTCGAGGCAATATCTAGAACTGATGAATTGCTTTTTTTTTTTTTTTTTTTTTTTTTTTTTTTCGGCATGGCTGCAACCATCTAGAAGTACAAAAGACGCAGGCTTGTTTCTGGAAATGGAAGCGACCCAAGTTCCGAAAAAAATTCAGGTGTTAACTTAATGAAACTTAGGGCTAGCTCCCTTCTATTCTCCAGCATGAAGACTATGTCCCTCTCGATAATTGAATTGTTTTTATCTGAAATTTAGTACTTCTTGATAAATTAGCGTGTTGACACATCTTCTCATGCACTGGATTTCAAGCAGAGCTATTACCAAGAATATGTAAAAGTGAAGACTCAAGTCGAAGCACCATAGAGTACACAAAGGTAGGCGCGACATCGATCTAGAGGGAAAAATAATTTGTTTGCTTGTATTGCTAGGGATGATTTGACGAGTAAGGAGGAAAAGTTCCTTAAGACATTTTCTGAGTTACTACCAAAGATTATCGCGTTGCTTTTGTTATCTATAATTTCCTTAATTAATTGTGCAAAAATTTGCGATGCTCTTTACTTCTCCCGTTTGATAGAAAACACATTTGAAAAGTTCTTTGAGTGATTAATATTAGTTTTTTTTTTTTAATTTCATTTGTTTTTTTTTTTTTTTTTTGGTTGGTTTTTAATTTCATTTGTTCAAAATTGAAAAAAACTTAATGTATGCAACTTTTTAAATATAAATTTTGACAATAATACTAAAAAAAAATCAAATGCATATATATATATATATTTTAAAAAAAGATCAACCCTTCGGAATTTTTTAATTTCTATTTGCTTGAAATTGAAAAAAATAATGTATGCAACTTTTTAAATATAAATTTTGATAATAATGCTAAAAAAATCAAATACATATATATAATTTTTAAAAGAAAAAGATCAAATCTTTCGTCGAAATATTTTAATTTTAATTTGTTTAAAACTGAAAAAAAAATAGTGTATGCAACTTTTTAAATATAAATTTGAAAATAATGCTAAAAAATCAAATACATATATATAATTTTTTAAAAAAGACCAAACCCTTCATTGGAATTTTATAATTTTTATTTTTTTAAAATTGAAAAAATAATGTATGCAACTTTTTAAATATAAATTTTGACAATAATGCTAAAAAAATCAAATACATATATATACTTTTTTTTAAAAGAAATACCAAATCCTTTGTCGAAATTTTTTAATTTTTATTTGTTTAAAATTGAAAAAAATAATGTACGTAAATTTTTAAATATAAATTTGAAAATAATGCTAAAAGATCAAATACACACACACACACACACACACACAATTTTATAGTTTTGAAAATAATGCTAAAAAATCAAATACATATATATACACACACACACACACACACACACACACACATATATATATATATATATATATATATATATATATATATGTATGTATACATATATATAATTTTTTTTAAAATACCAAACCCTTTGTAGGAGTTTTTTAATTTTTATTCGTTTAAAATTGAAAAAAAATAATGTATGCGCCTTTTTAAATATAAATTTTGACAATAATGCTAAAAAAATCAAATATATAAATATTTTTTTAAACACAAAATATATTTAATATTTTTAGCATTTATGTAATTTTGATTTTCTAGCATTATTTTGGCATTTAAAAAATAATAACGACAGCAAAATAAGAAATTTGAAGAATGAGTGATGATAATTTTGAAAAAAAAGAAATAAGTTTCAGCATTTGGCCAAATCTTTGAAAGTTCAAAACTAGTCCTACTTAGCATTGGGCTTTCAGCCTTCCCAATCTTGACTTTCACTTTTCACTTCAAAATACCGCTAAACTATCCCAAGTTTTCCTAGGGCTTGCTCTGAAAAAGTTCATGAAAATGCTAAA
The DNA here is from genome assembly GCA_014182565.1 of Eucalyptus marginata. Lineage (NCBI taxonomy): Eukaryota > Viridiplantae > Streptophyta > Magnoliopsida > Myrtales > Myrtaceae > Eucalyptus > Eucalyptus marginata. Next base: position 17,968,097 of record CM024593.1, on the reverse strand, counting down.
CTAAACGCATTTCCCAATACTTTTTTTTTTCTGTAGGCAGAGTTCCTATCATCCTTGTAAATTTCGAGGATTCACCATACTACACGTGGAGAAGTACTGACCAAAAAAGAAAGATAATGGAGAAGTTATTTGAGTAATTTATCAATAATTGCAATCTATTAGAAACTAGTTACTTCTCTTATGATATAATTGATTTTTAATATGAAAATGCACGTTTCAATATATCAAATAATTCAAAAAAAGTAAGGGTCAGCATCTTTTAGTACATGTGCTTTTGAAGTAAATCAAGGAACCTCATTTTTCGATCTATTTCAGATTTATTGACCGTAAAAACAAATCGAGAAAAGAACGTACACCATCAACGGTTCACTGTTATGTAATTTGAAGGATTTATGCTGAAGGGATTTCATTTTATTTTTATTTTTATTTTTAAATCTTGCAATGCACATACTTTATTTATTTATTTGAAACACTTGAAAATTTTACAATAGATGAAATTAAGTTGAAGCAAAACAATTCTTCTTAACTTTATTTAGAAGCCTATCCAACCCATCAATTTGTGCCTTGTAATTTGGGGTGCGCATCAATCCCAATCCAATAAGGGAATCGGGATTGAACCTGGCAATTCTGGGTAGTTCTTGAGAGATTAGCCTTGTTCCTCGTTCTAATAATTTGGAATTGGGAATAATCAGTCCAATTCCCCATTCTATATACGGAAACTCGCAAACCGGAGAAAATTTCTTAATTTTTATATATTTTTTCCAAATAAGCAATTCCTAAACCAATTCGGTTTCAGATTCTAGATTCCAAAGAGGGTGAGAATCACCAATTCTGAAATTGATCATTCTCAGAAGCGAAGTATAATAATACCTCTTAACAACCAATACAAAAAAAAAAAAAAAACAAAAAAAACCTTCGAATCCATGTAATTTCGCTCCCCGTTAGAGAGAGAGAGAGAGACCTACATACGTTCTTTGCAGTTGTGACTGCAGTGAGGGCTCCTGCAGGAAAGAATACTACTCTCCCGAGCCGATGGCTAGAGGTGGCAAAATTGGTCATGGACCCATTTTTGGACCCATATTTTTCACTAATGGGTCGTATATGGGTTATGAAGATGTAATGGCCCAGCTAAAATGGGTCAAAGTGTCTTAAGTTCAATTCTATATGGGTGGAAAATGGGTCACACGTTTTGACCTATTTTTGACCCATTTTCAAGACCTAAAAACATGGAACTTCCTTAGCGACAGACATTCATCAATGACCCATTTTCGACCCACCTCCGCCGCTCACCTTCAAGCTACCTCCGCCACTCGCCTCCGAGGCTCGCCTCCGCCGCTCCCTCAAAGGTCGACAACCTCTGTCACCCACCTCCGCCACTCGCCTCCGTGCAGCGAGCAATCGACCGGCGTGCGACTTCCCTCTCTCTCTCTGCCCTCCCTCTTTCCAATTGACCAGCGTGTGACCTCCCTCTTTTCGATTGACCGGCATGCAACCTCCCTCTCTCTCTGCCCTCCCTCTTTTTGACCGGTGAACCATCGCGCCACACCTCTAGCTCCGATTCCGGCCCCCACTCGTCCATCCCTTATGTTTTCTCTCTCCTCGTGTCTCTGTTTGCCCTCCCTCTCTTCGACAGCGAACCACCATGTGACCGGCGAACCATTGCGCCCCCCTTCGGCTCCAGATCCGGCACTGGCTTGTCTAGGTATTTTCTCTCTATCTGATGGGGTGACAGAAGGGATTTTATAGGAGTTTAGCAATGCTTGAAAAGTCATTAGTAGTATGCTTTTCACCTGTAGTTTTTCTTTAATCTTGGGTCTGGCTATTCATTATGCTAGTAGGACATACTCCGAAAAGGCTCTAAAATGAGTGCTATTGTTGCAAATCATGGATAGTCCTTGAATAGCCATATTTGTTATTCTTCCATATTGATGTTTATATGTATATTCCCCAATAACTTTGCTGAGATGCACTGCAAATGCATCTAGTCTCAATTGATTATTGTCATGCGGTGTAGATTTTTCTTGCTTCGAGATCATTTGGTCATATTTGTTTCCGTGTGTTTGCGATGCTTATGGTAATAAACTCTACTCTCTTAGTGTTCATTCGATATTTAGTCGCCGTTCCTCCTTTCTCGGGTTCTTGTGGAACTGTCTATCACGCTACGTGGTACGAATCAATATGTTCTTCTACTCCCTTAAATTTAGTTTAACAGTGATGCATGCTTTGTCATGATGTAAAATGCATGTACCTCACTTCATGGTATACGTACTACTTATCTCACTCCTCTAATAGCGTTTGGCTATCTCTTATGCTATTCACTTACGGACTTCAAGTTCTCTTTATAATATGTAATCCATGGTGGTGGAGTGAATTTTACTCATGTTGCCGACATGAAACACAAGAGAAATGTGTCATCTGTCTAGACAATAGGTATTATTCTGTGTTTTGCTATAAGTGGCACGATAAATGTGGCACAAATACCTGTTGAGGAGAAGTGGAAAGAAAGGAGAGTAGTGTTGTAATTGACTTTGCAATATCGTGTTGTTCCCATATATAACTAAATGATGTGGGTAACTTTAGTTGGTGCGTTACGATATGGTTTACTTAATTTGCTAAATGAAAGAGGAGATTTAGTGCAATGCATTTGGCTTCTTACTTTATCTCACTTTTTTGGTATAGACCTATGCGATCTCCCGATGATGATTTTTTTTTTTTTGGATTTTAACTTTCTCTACATTTAATCCAGGTTGCGGGATGTGGCGGTGAAGGTATTCTCGATGCAATAATATTCAGAAGAATTGATAAATTCCTTTAGACAAGAGGTTTGTTTTCTTTTTTGTTTTACTATGTCTCATGAGTTCTCCTTGTTTCTAATATTATTCAGCCAGGATATACTGAGGGTCGCTTAGACTTTTTAATTGAATAAGGCATCTCTCGTAGGACATGATATGCAGGCTATGTCTTGCTCTAAGCCTGTTGGCCTGTCCTTGACTTGTTAATTGAAAACATTGTTATGATAGTGTTTAGTGATTGCTGGATGCGAGGTGGCTAGTTTAATTTTGATAAGGGCCTTCCTTTACAAGTTGTAATTGCAGTTGATAATCTAGATTCAGACTGAGGCAGTGAGCGATAATGGGTTGGCCTTTTAGTTGATAATGAGCCCAAAAAGTGATCTATATTATCCCAGTCAACATCGAGGTGCCAAATGACTCCATCTATGGTGTCACTTGCCCCTACATCTTCTGATTTTTCTTTTTTTTTTCTTTTTTCCTTTTCCTGATAGGAACTACATAGTCAGATGGTTTAGGTAGAACATTCTGAAAACTAGTGTGATAAAGAGATGAAGTAAGATTGACCAATATGTTCGAACTGCATGCATTTATCTCTATCTCTCTGCACTTGTATGACTAGCCCGTATTTTATTATTTTATAAAATTCTAAAGCCTTTTAATGAATAGAATTTTTGGTGCTTATTCTGTAGCAACTGGGATTTTTTCCCCAAAGCACGGATATAGTTTATTGGTGTCAGCTCTATTAGTGATGGCATTGGCAATTTTAATTCAAGTGTTGTCCCACTAATACAGCAACGCAACATTTCCAGTACATGTGGTGATAGCAGGTTTTGATCTCTTTTTTTTTTTGCCAAAGGATTATGGATATTTTTCCTTATATTTTCCATGCCTTGATCCATTGCATTATGATTAATTGTGTTATGTTGGATAGATGTAATAGCATGTGGGTCTACGAAAGGATTATACCTTCTCGTTTTACTCAAAATGAGGAACTTTCTCATAGGACTTTGCGATTGTTATATGTCCATGCTCTCCCCCTCGCATGCGTAGTACCATGCAGATTCTGAGAACCTCTTTTGATGTTGCCACAATTTTTCTCACTTCTCATAAAGTACGTTCATGTAGAATTTTATGAAACCTCATTAGCTAGTTGTGGAACTAATCTTAAACCTGCAGGGAACTTTAGAGTGTGGCAATTTTTTTTTAACCAAAAAGTAGTGAAATCCAAAAGTTTGACCGATGTTGTGATGCTAACAATGTAGGATTTTTGCACTTGTCTATCAACCAATTGTTAAGTATTTAATTTGGGTTATGGGAAATTTTTTTGGTATAGTAGCCTAGTGGGAGACAATCATTTGTATCCTTATCAACTTATGAGGCAGAGTATAAAATAGTAATGATAGTGACTCGCAAAGTCTGAGAGATTTAGACCCAAGTTGTTGGTTACTTCATACACTCCTTTGATTGGCTTTATGTCTCATGGAAATTGCCTGCTTCCATATTCAAGGAAAACATGTCGAGTTTGATTGCCATTTTATTAGAGAGAGTACTTGAAGGTAAAATAGAGGTGATGTTGTCGAAACATAAGCAAGTTCTTTCCCTCTGCAAAGTTGGCAACATTCAAAGAATACTTGGCTTGATAGCAAAACTGAATTAGGTTGGAAGGAGTGTTAACAATAACAACCAACTTGCTGGCTTCTTGAAGAGTTTAATCTCTCCCCATGAGGAAGGATTTTGTGGAGTTTAATCACTTTTTGGGCTCATTATCAACTAAAAGGCCAACCCATTATCCCTCACTGCCTCAGTTTGAATCTAGATTATCAACTACAATTACAACCTGTAAAGGAAGGCCCTTATCAAAATTAAACTAGCCACCTTGCATCCAGCAATCACTAAACACTATCATAACAATGTTTTCAATTAACAAGTCAAGGATAGGCCAACAGGCTTAGAGCAAGACATAGCCTGCATACCATGTCCTACGAGAGATGCCTTATTCAATTAAAAAGTCTAAGCGACCCTCAATATATCATGGCTGAATAATATTAGAAACAAGGAGAACTCATGAGACATAGTAAAACAAAAAAGAAAACAAACCTCTTGTCTAAAGGAATTTATCAATTCTTCTGAATATTATTGCATCGAGAATACCTTCACTGCCACATCCTGCAACTGGATTAAATGTAGAGAAAGTTAAAATCCAAAAAAAAAAAATCATCATCAGGAGATCGCATAGGTCTATACCAAACAGTGAGATAAAGTAAGAAGCCAAATGCATTGCACTAAATCTCCTCTTTCATTTAGCAAATTAAGTAAACCATATCAGAACGCACCAACTAAAGTTACCCACATCATTTAGTTATATATGGGAACAACACGATATTGCAAAGTCAATTACAACACTACTCTCCTTTCTTTCCACTTCTCCTCAACAGGTATTTGTGCCACATTTATCGTGCCACTTATAGCAAAACACAGAATAATACCTACTGTCTAGACAAATGACACATTTCTCCTGTGTTTCATGTCGGCAACATGAGTAAAATTCACTCCACCACCATGGATTACATATTATAAAGAGAACTTGAAGTCCGTAAGTGAATAGCATAAGAGATAGCCAAACGCTATTAGAGGAGTGAGATAAGTAGTACGTATACCATGAAGTGAGGTACATGCATTTTACATCATGACAGCATGCATCACTCTGTTAAACTAAATTTAAGGGGAGTAGAAGAACATATTGATTCGTACCACGGGCGTGATAGACAGTTCCACAAGAACCCGAGAAAGGAGGAACGGCGACTAAATATCGAAATGAACACTAAGAGAGTAGAGTTTATTACCATAAGCATCGCAAACACACGGAAACAAATATGACCAAATGATCTCAAAAGCAAGAAAAATCTACACTGCATGACAAAAATCAATTGAGACTAGATGCATTTGCAGTGCATCTCAGCAAAGTTATTGGGGAATATACATATAAACATCAATATGGAAGAATAACAGATCTGGCTTTTCAAGGACTATCCATGATTTGCAACAATAGCACTCATTTTAGAGCCTTTTTGGAGTATGTCCTACTGGCATAATGAATAGCCAGACCCAAGATTAAAGAAAAACTACATACTACTAATGACTTTTCAAGCATCGCTGAACTCCTATAAAATCACTTCCGCCACCTCATCAGACAGAGAGAAAGAGAGAAAAGAGAAAGCGAGAAATTACCTGGACAAGCCGGTGCCGAATTTGGAGCTGGATGGGGGCGCAGTGGTTCGCCGGTCATGCGGTGGTTTACTATCGAAGAGAGGGAGGGCAGATAGAGACGCAAGGAGAGAGAAAAAGTAAGGGATGGACGAGTGGGGGTTGGAACCGGAGCTAGAGGTGCAGCGCGGTGGTTTGCCGATCGAAAAGAGGGAGGGCAGAGAGAGAGGGAGGTTGCACGTCGGTCAGTCGGAACAAGGGAGGTCACACGCCGAAGGGCACAAAGAAAGAGGGGGAGGGAGGTCACACGCCGAAGGGCATAGAGAGAGAGGGGGAGGTTGCACGCCGGTCGGTTGCTCGCGATCGTTTCACCAGTATCCTCTTGGTTCGTCGGTTGCTCGCAGTGGTTCGATGGTCGAAAAAAGCAAGCAAAGAGAGAGGGAGTTCGTCGGGAAGAGAGAGCGACGGTAGAAAGAGAGAGAGAAAACCTCTCTCTAGAAGATACAGTACAAAAAAATTTTCAAAATAGGTGCTTGAAATTGTGGATCCCACAAGGAGACATGTCGTGCTCCCACCACCTTCTTTATTTTCCACTTATTTGCCACGGGAGCATGAGATCCTAATATTTTCTCGGTTTGCAACTGCAAGTGAACGGCTGACATGTCGTGCACTTATTTACTATTAACTAATTATAATTTGACACATAATTGATAATATGGAAATAGAGAAATTAATAAAAAATCCCAAAATCATGCTGGACTTCTCTCTTCCTCCTCTTCAGCCACCCCGAGCTCAACCTCCGCGCCTCCTGCCGCCATTGTCACCGTCGGAGTCGCCGGCGTCGCATCTCTCCAATTTGGTCGTCTCCTCCGCTCGGTTTCTCACTTCCAAGTCTGGCAGCAGGGGACTGGATTTGGTCGGAAGAGAATCCATGGCTAAAGCTGGTCTCTCCTTCCACCACTCAGCACAAAATCCATGGCTGAAAGCGAGCAGGTTTTTTCGTCGCGAGACGACCAAAATAGAAATCGATTGTGTAGAAACAGCTCCATTTGCGCCAGATCTGGAGCCTCGGCCACGAGCGACAACAGCTCGCTCACACACGACGAGGAGGAGGAGACGCGAAGGTCGATGAAGTCTAGATCTGGAACTGTCGTCGCTCCTGGCCAAGGCTCCAGATCTGGAAGTTCGGCTAGATTTGGAGTCTTGGCCGCGAGACTGAGAGGCCATGGCTCCAGATCTGGAAGTTCGACTGGATGTGGAGTCTTGGCTGCGAGACTGAGAGGTGGACGCGGAGGTCGGCGCTCAGATCTGTGGACGAGAGGCCGTCCATGGCCGACCGCTGCTCTGCATCTCCATCTCTGTGGACGAGCGCTTGCGGCCAAGGCTTAGCCGTTGGGACGACGGAGAGGGGTGGACGGGGAGGGCGGCCTGGACGCGACAATCGATGGTCACTCGACAGTCTGCTGCTCAACGGCTTTGAGCTCGAAACTTGGCTCGTCCATGGCTGCCGGCGATGAGTTCAACGGCTTTGCCGCGTTCCATGGTGGCCACAGTGGGGCGGTGGCTCAAGGATGGCGGCGGCCGCGGCGGCTTGGACGCTAAGCCCATGCGGAGCGGAGGTTGAAGATTAAGAGTCAAAGAGAGAAAAATTAATTTTTTAATTTTCACGTCAGTGTCCATATATCAAGATCTAATTGAATATCAGCAACTAAGCATACGTCATGTCAGCTGATGCGGCCCGCGTGGGAAGGGGGGTGGTTAGACGTGGACCCCACGCCAATGAAAGAAAAAGTTGAATTTTTATAGATAAGACATCGAGATATTTAGATTATTTTTACCTTATTTGAATATCTATTTTGATTACTTGTATATCTCTGATCTGATTTCCTTTAATTTTCATCCCTATATAAAGCTCTCAATATATCAAATTTATACAGAAAATTCCCCAATATCCCTTTCTATTTTGTATTTAACTACGATAATAATCTATGTTTTCCAAGAATAATTTAATTTGGTTGATTTGGCACCGGGAAAGGCGAAGACTTCGAGATCATGGAGAAAGATATGCCTTTTGCTTTCTCTTTCTCCGTCATCGGTCGTCTATTGAACTTTTCTACGAAAGATCGTGAAGACGAAGTCCGCACGGCGGTGTTCCGCTACTTGTCGCGTACGTGTTGATCTTTCACACTGGGGAAGATTTAGGCGACGACCAACCACTCCCGATCAGCGTATTTTGGGTATAACACGTTCAGAAACTCCATTGAGATTGATGGGTTTACGTTGCTTCAATGCCAAAACACTTCGCAGCTCGCGCTCTGTCAATCGCAACTCGGTTCATCGGTCAACGGCGATCAAGGATGCAAGGTCCGGAGCCAAACCGCGTGCCTGCCATGTCGGGTTTGAACTCGAGGTCTGACCCTGTCCTCTATTATCGCCCACTTTTTCTTTGTGTGTCGTAAGGTTCTGCGAAATATGGAGGATAACGAAAACCTCTGGAATCGGCGAGCTTGATTTATCTTTGGGCGTGTGCTCTGTTTGTTGTCATGTTGGTTGGTGATGATCAGAACTTGCTGCTTTCTTGCTGCTAATAAAGCAAATGATCAATTGACTGTTCCAATCGATTGAGTGGACTTTCGGTGCTGTTTCTTTCGATTCACTTGTTCCCTGTCTTTCGGACCATTTTTCAGTCGAATATCACCGTGTGAGCGTCTTAATTTGCGTTCACTGTTTGTCTTTTATCTTTACTTTTTCGTTTTTGTGGTAGCTTCTGTTTCAAGTGCCTGAGACTGGTTAGCACTCTCTTTTCACGGGTAATCTGTCAGGGTTGTTGCTGATATGGTCCGCAATGGTGATGCTCAATCCGTTCCAATTGGGGTAGACTATGCTGAAATCGTTGTTGTGCGTCACGGTGAAACAGATTGGAATGCTGATGGAAGATTTCAGGTTTTCTATGCTTCTGGATTTCTCTCTGGCCTTCTAATCTTGTAGAAATGGCTGATTACCATTATGATATCAAAGGTTGCATGTAGTACACTATTTGATATTTGCCCATTGTGTGACAAAATACTGTGTAAATGGTTAGTTAACAGAGGCATCATTTTGGTGAATGACATCAGTTCTTGTCAAGCTATGTAGCTGCATTGGGCTGCATAAATCTGTAATTGCGTTGTGGATCCATCAGTACAAGCCTTTGCTTGAGAATACTCTGTTGATGTTCATACTTCTCTTTTCCTATATAAAATTGGAACCTGTGATGGCAAGGAAACATTCAGGGTGAACCCAAAAGATGACAGAGAAGATGTAATGGCAAAGAATATGTATACTCTACCAATAAGGTTTCTTATCTTCTATTACAGCTTTTGGGATTAAGGATGTGTATAATAACCATTTTATTTCTGAAATGGAAATTCGTTTGGTAAAATTATTTCATTTTTCTATTTATGGAATAGATTTTTACTCCAAAATCTGTTTGGTAAAACATTCCTCACTCCCTGATTGCCATTCATTGACTGCCGCCCACCTGTCGCCATCGCCGGTCCCCTTGCCAACCTCTGTTGTCGCCAGCCATCAGCCGCTGGCCGGCGTTTGCCATCACTGTCCACTGGTTACCAGCCTGCCGTTTGCTGCCAGAGATGGTCGCCGTTGGCTGGCTGTTGTCGCTGTCTATCGGCTGTCGGTCTATTGCCACACAAGAGGGAGAAATTTTGTGTTGTTATCAAACACCAATTATTGTGTAGAAACTCATCCAAGAATATAAATAGAATAATCTATTTCTCTTTCAGAAATCAATATCTGGCAAGAGTGGTTATCATTCGCATCCTAAGTGATCAAATTTCATTCCATGATAGCACATGCCTAATAGAATTAGAGAAAAAACATTTCTAGATTGTGGTTCCTCCACATTTATGCGTGGGTTAAGCAAATGTATCTCTAATTGTGCTGATATCTGCCATCTCATGCATTTTGTTTAAAAATTGATTTCTGCCTCTTTTTCTATTTACCTTCAAATTTATTTCATTACATTTAACAGGGAACTTTAGATGTCGAATTGAATGAAATTGGGAGGCAGCAAGCAACTGCCGTGAGTATTTTCTATGATATGTCATCCGTTTCTTTAAATTGACCAACTGGTTTATTAACATCTTATCTTCTGTTATTTTTCTTGAAAGGTGGGTGAAAGGCTGTCCAAAGAAGGTAAAATCTCTGCAATTTACTCATCTGACCTAAAACGAGCTTTTGAGACGGCAAATCTTATTGCAGCTGCTTATGGTGGACTGGAGGTATGAATATAGTGGGACTGCTCTTGATCTGGCATTTCTGTTTATGGGAATTACACATGAATTTTGGCATTATCCATATGGGAGTACAAAACCCAACATATGCGTAAATTTCAGATAGTGATTGAGATTGTTCTTGATTTGACATTTCTATCTATGAGAATCACACAGGAATTTTGGCATTAACCATTTGGTGTACAAATCCCAACATATACGTAAATTTCAGATAATGATGTAGAGCTATAAGATTCCATTAGATATAATCTTTATTTGTTGGAAAGTTCAGAATGTTATAGAAGTTAGCGTTCATTCTTACTGTTGGATTAATGATTGGGTCCTCTGAAATATCTTGCATGTTATTTTCAAATGAGAATCCAGGTTATCAAGGATCCAGGTCTACGAGAAAGAAATTTTGGGGAGCTTCAAGGCCTTCAGCGACATGTTGCAGCCAGTGTCTTTCCTGAAGCCTATAAAGCCCTTCAATCGCAGAAGACGGATCAAGAAATTCCGGTGGGTTTTGATTTGCATTGAGCTCAACAAAGAGTACCTGACTTTGGTCAATTTTCATTTCGCCACTAACTTTCAATACGGAAACAAAGCATAATGTGGATATTGCCAAATTCATAGTTTTTGTGATTGGAGTTGTTCAATGGTTCAGGTGACGTGTTCTTTTCTATATGTTGTGTACACAGCTGTAAGAACTTCAGTCCATTCATTTGGCTGTTTAATGGATTCACATCTTACATGTTCTTTTCAATCTGTAAAACATAGTAAAGCTTGCATGTCTTATGTTAGCCATTACAAAACCAAGGATTACTTGATAAAACATTTATTGAGTGAGCTTTTGGCAGTCTGCAAGGTTCAAATTTGTTCATAAGTGGAATGTATAATCAGTGTTTCTCTTGTTTCTTCTGCACACAGGGTGGCGGTGAAAGTATCGATCAGGTTTATCAACGTTGCACTACGTGTTTGCAAGATATTAGCATGAAACATAAAGGTGAAAAGATTATTTACGTCACTTATTCACGAGAATTGTGGAGTGTTCCACTAGTGTAAATGCAATGTTAGTAGTTTTATACATGAAGTGACTTCTCGCATCGTGTTGCCCAGGCACTATAATTAATACTCATGTTTCCCCGGTTCGAATCTCCATAACTTCTTTTAAAGGAGTTTTTTCCCGGATTACTTTTTTCAATCTTGAAAACTAAGCATCATAGGACTTGGTGAGTAACTATAATTGTTGTTTTAATGCTTTCTAAGACTTTACTGAGGCTCTTTGCTTTTAAGTGCCCCTTCTTGGTTTTGCTTGCTCCGTGATAGCAGAAGATAGATGAGGAAGAGGACGACCATGATTTAACTGTGCTTTCGGTTCACTACTAAAGAGTTTCCGATACAATTTAAGTTGGAAATAGAAATTGCAAATTAAACTTTTCTTCACTGTGCAGGAGAGCGAGTAATAGCGGTCACTCATGGGGTGTACTCCGAACGCTTCATGCGCGGGCTTGCCCAAATCAACAATCTGTGAAGTTTTTGAATACTTCCGTCAACATTTTCCACTTGTCTGATGGGGACAATTGGGTCTTCAAATCCGGGGTGATGTCAGTCATCTCGACCAAATAGAATATCTGAGAACAGGGTTTGGTGGGGATAGAACTTCTGGTTAGATCAACTCTTCATAATGTTGTTCCAATAACCCTACTGTGACACCCAGAACGTGACCAGCGATATGGGTTATTTATTTTATTATTATTCTCTTTTAGCATACACAAGCATAATTAAAAATTTACAAATATTCCTTTACAATGAAAACCGTACAAGTATAGATAATGTATTTATACTTCCTTTATTTATACAACATTTAAGTTCACAACTTTACAGCATTAGGAGCAAAATACAAAAGCCTAGGTAGGAGTTGGGAAGATCTATCTCCATACTACACTTTCAAAAGTCTATTTGTATAAACGTTCAGACCAAAGTCATGGATCGACAACTTTAGGACACTTTCACAAAGACCTTCGTAATGCATAAGAACTCCATGGTGCAAAGGTTGAGGGATGTCCATCCTACACATTTGAAAAATGAAGAAATGAGCCGAAGTCCGATAAATGAAATCTCTAATTTTAAGTTAGAACAATTTTCTTATCACTTCACTTGATACAAGCAAAGTGAATGCATAATAATCCGATAAATATGATCAAAATATAAGTAGACTCTACATTTTCCATTTCCATTTATCATAGAAATCGTCATCTAACAATATATCCATCCAGACTCATGTATATGACATGCCATGTTTTACTCTAATAAACAATTTAAATAATGTTTGGTATGGTAATGCATTTTATTCATGAACATTTCTTCCTCCCAAACTCTCTCGGGGCATCTTGACTCATGGGACATTCTAATCCATGGGGCATCTTAACTCCAATGCATCCTTGCAAACTTCTACCGTAGGGCATCCCAACCACTAAAGCATTTTGACTCCCAAGGCATCCCGAAACACTCATTAGGGCATTCCAACCAATGGGGCATCCTGCAAACTTCCATCATGTGGAATTGTTACACCACTATATTGGTGACAAAAGTACATTAATCTCATTCAAGCCATGATGTATGCATACCTATTAGCATATCATATGTTTGTCTACTCAATTTGATGCATCAATCAAATAACTGCATGAGAAATAACATATAGTCATATTCTGATCATTAAAGTTTGATCAATCAAATTGGTATATTTTGAATATGAATAAATGAGTATATATTGGTTGTCAAAGTCTGAACTAGTCAAATGGTTACATTTTGAGTCTAAATAATAAGTATATTATGCTCATTAAAGTCCAGACAATCAAGTGGGTACATTCGGACTTTGTAAAAGTTGATAGAACAAAAGAGCAAGTTCAAAAAATAAGCAGATTTTGACTTGGTAAAATCTAGTAGAAAGAAAGAACAGATTTTGACTTGAAAGTCTAATAGAACGAACAAACTTTGATTTTGATTAGCAAAATGAACATGCAAGAGGTCATCAAGACAAATCTAGTAGAACAAGTAGATTTTGACTATTTAGAATGAAATAGATTGAGGACACATATAGTAGAATGAACAAATTTTAACCATTTTGAACGAAGCAAAACGAATATGCAAAATGTCATCAAGACAATTATGACAGAATAAAAAGATTCTTTAGAACAAAACAAAATGATGACAAATAAGACAGAATGAACAGTTCTGACCATTCAGAAGGAAGTAGAACGAATATGCAAGAAGTCATCAAGACAAAATAGATTATAACTATTCAAAACGAAATAAAACGACGACTCATATGGTAGAACGAACAAATTTTGACCATTTAGAATGAAGCAAAACGAATAGATTCTTCATTTTCAAATGAGCAGAATGTGAACTTCACTAGTAATAATTGAATCCAACACATGCAATATAATTCTTCCAAATCTAAACTCAACATTTTCACTTACCGAATTTAACACAGATTAAGGAAATCAGTCCCACCCTTTTAAAATGGGTATGAGATAATCAAGGCTATTTAGCAACTACTGTATCCATAACATGCACATCAAAATTTCACCTCTCAACCAACCAACCAAGTAAAAGTGCCAAGGAGATTGAACCAATTGAATGTTTAGAAACTTCACTTACCCTGAACAAGCGCGAACCACCAAATTGCCGTGACCACCTTCTAGCTCTTGAATAAGAAATCTAGTTCACTAATTCTAAGATTAAAGGTGAGAATTGCATATGAAAGTTTCTCTTGAGATTTTTGCCAAAAGTGAAAAAGAGTTTTCCGGCCAAGTAAAAGAAGTTATTGTTAAGACTAACCAAGCTAAGATGATGTCTTCCTTTGCTAGGTGGAGCTGTGCATGTCAATTATCAACAAGATGTGGCAAAATTATAAGGCAAATTCTTGTACAGGTCCAAAGGAAATGCAGCAAGGAGTGACTCCATTTGAAGTAATCATGGCTTAATCTAGGTGTCAAAATTAGCCATAATACTTATCTTTGGGAGAATACTTCGCTTTGTATGAGTTCTTACAAAGACATGCGGCACTTATAAGCTTTGATTTAATTTTTTGTGAGCAAAATATAGAAAGAGAAATGCAATTCTCTTCTTCCAATATTATTAGCATAAGTGAATCACTATTATTAGTAATTAACTAAAACTTACACAATTGATATCAACCATCACTACTAAAACGACAATAAATTAATTAATACGGCCCTACTATTAGCGTATCCATAATTTGATTCACACATTGGACTTGGGATGATTTATGTGTACGGAAAATTATCCGCTGTGTCCTACGAAATTTACGATTCTACTTAAATTTCTACGTAAACACCTGAATTCTAAAACTAATAATAGTTAGCTTAATAATCTAAGTATCATTATCATACACGGAAATTTCTGAATATAACATAATTACAATTATGAAAATTCTGGATGTCACCCCTAACCTATAACGAGTTACAATAAGGCCTGATGAGAAGCATGATTCACCCACTTGTTATTGCCTTAAAGGATAATCTCATTCTTGGTCCTTACGTTATGCGATATGTCCAATTAAATCCCTGAATTCTCAATTTGCGGTATTGGATCCTTTAGTTTCTGTGATTTTTGTACTCGAGTCATTTTGTCCCTAATTAACTTAACCGTTTTAACATGGCTACTGATATGGGCAATTTTAAATATTTGACAAAGAGAAAAAAATAAACAACAGCATATGTTTGGAAAATATGCTTAAAAAAAAAAAAAAGAAGCAAAAAGGATGAAGAAAAGTTTTGTTTGAAAAAATTAGTTTTAATGAGCTTTAATGTTTCAAATTAGCAATTATCGAACATTCTACCATTTTTTGTAATTCTTCCTATTAAGTTTGTCATTGGAAGACCCTTATTGTTTTAAATTGCTATATGTCATAAAAAAACTACAATTAGAAATTTCTAATTATGATCAAGTCCTGATATTTATATTATAAATAACTTTGTCTTTATTTCATTCATAAGAGGAAATTTCATATGAAATAGTATACAAAATAATGAATGACTTACACAAAGAATATATCCTAACTTTACTCATATAAAAAACTGAGGCTCGCGCAATGGACATGCATACTACTATTTATTATTATTATTATTTTTTAGATTAAAGACATTTAAGGCATCTCCTCTATCGTACTTCCCCTTTAGATTATTGCTTGAACGTTCAAGTGACGAAGAGAATTGTGTCTACAAAGAAAAAACAAAAAAGCAAAGCGGTTAACATAACTTAAATTAGCTTTGCAAACCTCAAAAGGCACAAGGTAGAGGTCAATGGGGAAGATCATCTATTCCTAAAGGTTTCTCCCATAAAGGTGTCATGAGATTTAATACACGTGGAAAGTTGATTTCAAGATATGTAGGATTATTCTTGATATTAGATAAGATTGATGAAATTGTTTAAAAACTGGCTTTGTCACCAGTGTTATCTCAGATACATAATGTGTTCTATGGATTCATATTACGGAGATAGATGCCAAATTCTAAACACATATTGAATTCTACACCTTTGAGGTTAAGGGAGAACTTGACTTATGAGGAGCAACTTATTTGCATTGTCGATAGGACGGATTGAGTGTTGCAACAACGCACCATTCCCTTACGTCAAGATTTATTGGCAAAGCCACAGTGAGAGGACGCAAGATGCAAAACCACATTGAGGTATGTCTAGATTTAGAGAACAAAATTTGTGTAAGCAAAAGTAGATTGTAATATGTGGACTCATTAAATAGACCCAAATCCAGCCCATGTTCTGTCGTCCTTCAACGGATTGGGCGTGACCAAGCAATGAAGTGGCGGATTAGATGAAGAAAGAAAAGACGCGCCACCGCAAAGGAAAGAAAGAACAGAGGAGAGAGAAATTTTCACGCGTTCATGATCTGAACGTCCTGACAAGCCAAATCAATAGCGAATTGCATTGCTTGGTAATTGCTTGGTAAGTATTCAAGCTTATTATTTATTTAGTTAGAGTAATTTTTGAAGTTCAATTTTAAATTTAAAGTTATGTGAAAGTTGAACTGTGAGGTTCTATTAAGGAGCTATTAAGCTTTAGATTTATATGGAAATCGTAGATAATGGTGTTATGGAGTCGTGGGATTTGATAGAAATCGATTCTGAAGTATTGCTTGATTAGAATGCATTTCCAAAGTTTCTTGTTCTAGCTACGCTTACTGGACAATACACATAATGGATGATGATGAACATTTCCCATACTCGAGTTTCTTCATCAACATGTATGTGTCGTTTTATTAACAAATAAGCGTAATTAGTCAAGTCGTTCGTTAGAGTAGTGCATTACTCGGTTTTTTAATATCACTTTTTGAATAATTAGTAGGAATATGAGTGCGTTGGCTCAGGTAACTATTGTAGGTTGGTTTTCGACTTTTCTAGGTAAATGATACTATCTCTTCTTTGAGTTTTAAAAATCATATTTTGAAAGCAATATAAATTAGATATACTATAAGTTATGAAATAGCATTTTTATTGCATAAAGTTTGGATCAAGCATTTATTACCATTTTGTCTATATATATATATATTTTAAAGTATTCGTTGATTGCACGAAAAGTTCATGATTTATGAAAGGTACGTTCATATATATTGAATTGTCAAAAGTGATACTATATGGTTATTGAACTTGAGTTTGAAAAGGCTTCTGGTGCTGATTGTGGGCTATCGGAGATTAAGATTGGTAGATTGTGCTTAGTGTCTTTGTAAATCCAGTGAAGGTTTAGCGGGTATGCATATAAGTTTTAGGATATTGTTGTGGGCTAGCCACCGCTAATATAAGTGAGGATCTAGCTAGGGGGAATCTTAGTCGCTTTTATCATGGGGCATTATGCGTGATCATGATTTCATACTTGAGCATGAGATGGGTCAATGGAATAGGCCATTAACGCATAATTTGAAGATTAATTAGTGGATTGGACCAATGATTATTTGTTTTGATATTAGTGATGAAAAGGCATCTCTGCTATAGCCATATTGAAGTAATATATAACTCATTTTGATCCAGAAGATTTATTATATTTTGGATTTGGTGTAAACGAGTTATGTTATTTTTTGTTTTAAATATGCATACTGAATGCTTAATCTGCTTTGAAGAGATGTGTCACTCAGTGGTCTATGGTTGCTCATTCTATTGACTTTACTTGGTTTTTAGTGGCAAGTAAGGTGAGAGTGTTTTGAGCATTATCTCATATATATATATATATATATCTTATTGATGAATTATTAAAGACTCTAATGTTAAAACTAGATGATTTTTTTATCAAATATATTTGGACTAAAGGATGGTCATGTCATTATCCTATCTTGTTGAGTTATGGATTTGACAATAATATTCCTCTAAAGGATGTTGAAAAAACTCCTCTTGTTTTTATGTGGGGCGAGTTTTTTTCTTTTTTTTTTTGAATTTGCGAGTAAATTACAACATGTAAATATATAATGAAAGGGTTTCTGGAGAACCATTGTAACTTTCAGAAAATGAAAAATCCAAATGAGTCAATTTGGAGGCAATCAAATCTCCGCGCAAGTGCAATTGCGGGGCCTAATTCAATGGGGACTGTGGTGTGCGTCTGTAACTAACGGCAGGCGTAGTGGAGTGATTGGGGTGTTCAACTGCAATAGGATAATTTAATATTTAAATATTTCTTGAAGACGAAGACCACGTTGTATCATAACTTTCATGTACATATTTATCGTTTACTGAGAGGACCGAGACGAAGACCGATGGCTCCGATCAATGTATTTTGCTATAAAATGTCCAGCGACTCCAAGATTTAATGGGTCTACGTTTGCTTATTGGCCAAAACACTCGCACGTTGGAGCTCTTTGGAGGTTGGGACTCACAAGTATGATAAGAAATTAGATGAGGTAAGTTTATAATTCTCATTCTTCACTTATGTGATTATAAAAAGGTCAAGATAAGGTTATACATAGAGAATTGTCATGCACTTGATGTTGATTGTTGTAATGGTTGTTTATTTTATCGTTGATGTAAGAAAATTCAATGTTATGTGAAAGTAATGTGATTCTCTCACTCATCATGGTGTGTGACAATGTCTCGTGACGGAAGCTTGCGGAATGCCCTAGTGGCTGGGATGCCCTAGGGAATGTTTCGAAATGTCTCAAGAGTCAAGAGTCAAGATGCCCCTATGATAAGGATGTTCTGTGATGAAAATTTACAAAATGTCTCAAAGTTGAGATACCCAGGTGATTGAGATGCTTAGTGAGTCGAGATACTTGCCCTAATAGTTGGGTTGCCCCGTGAATCAGAATGCCTCGAGAGAATTCGAGAGGAATATATTACATGTCCATGTGCATGTATAGAATCATATTATATTTAATTGATTGCCTTGCATCGAAACCTATTATGCCATATGCATGAGTTTGGATGTAATTATTGTTGCGTGACTATTATTGTGATAAATGAAAAAAAGGAGGAGGCAAACTCCGCTCATGTTTTATCATTTTTACTGGATTGTTATGCATTCTCCTTGCTGATAAGATGATTTTTCTAACTTAAAATAATAGATTTCAATTACTGAGCTTTAACTTATCCCTTACGGTTTGTACAAGGTTGTTTTCTCTCTTGTTTGTGAAGAGCTCTTCTCCATCTTATGGGTAGCTTTCCTTAATACCAAACCCTAACATAAACCCTAGCCTTTCCAACGTAAAATGGCTCAGCACTTGAGTTGCCCCATTCCTTTGGGATAATCATTCCCTTCCATTCCTTTACATTTGCACTCTAACCCTGAGTCACACACTGTCCCACTACATTCCCGATTTTCTCAGAAAAGCTGAGTCAATGTTGCTGGCCATTTCCTGGAGGTGTTCCAATCTGGGAAGTTTTGGTGAGTTTGTCTCCGAGTGGACTACGGTGGCTGGCATCTTCCTTGTTAATTCTGTAGAAGGTAAAAAACAAATTAGTGAATATGGATTATGAGAATATAGCTGCGAGGCGTATGGCTGCCCTATGTAGAAGACTAGACCATTTATGGCTAGAAAGAAAGGTAGCATTTCTGGATGAAGTGGTTTTAGTGGAAAAATTGATGGAATGCGAACAAACCTTGTTTGGTCGACTTCATGGAAATCCAAATGTAAACTTCCAAGCCTTTCAATCTACAATGGTAAAAGAATGAAAATCAGTTAATCTAGTCTGCAAACACTTAGCACCTAGTCTATTTTCTTTTGAGTTTGCTTCGTTAGAGGAGAAAAATAGAATTATTAAGAATGGCCCCGGGTCCTTTTCCAGTCATCTCCTGATTCTAAAGCCATAGGAGCCGAGCACTCCTCCCTAGTGTATCGCCTTTGATTCCTATGGGTTTTGGATGCAAATCCATGGTTTGCCCATAGAAGGGAGAACACAAGAAGCTATTAAAAAGATTGCTGAGTTTGTGGGTGTTGTGTCGGACGTAAAAATTGAAACTAGAGGATTTGTGTCCATGGTGATAGGAAGAGCCAGGGTAACTCTGTAGATGTCTACCCCTTTATTACCCAGGATGATTCCTAGCTTTCAGGGAAAGGAACATTGTCTGGACTTTAGATTTGAACGATCTTTGCCCTTCTGCTACTTATGCAGGAGGATTGGCCATTATGCAAAGAATTGTGAGTTTTTGTCATATGATGAGTCTATCTTTGCTACAAATGATAAGCTGCTACATGGGTCTTGGTTAAAAGCCAAAGCAAATGTCTCTAGTCCTTTCTGGGAAGCCTTTTATGGAGAAAATATAGGGAAGCAGAGCCTGATGAGATGGTGCCAGAAACTCTTGTTAATTCTGGACAACTTAATGTGCATGAAAATGAACCAAATAGCTCCCATATTTAGCATATCTCTTCACATGATGAAAGAGGGAAAAGAAAACTACTTGAAGTAGAAATGCCTTCTAATGAGGCTGATATGGGTAGAGAAGAAAATCCTTCCCAAGCTCTGGCACTTACCTTACCACTAGGGCTCCCCTTAGTACATTTTATTGAGAAGAAATTGGGAAAAAAAAAAAAAAAAACAGAGAACAACATCCTCAACAACAATTAAGAAAGGGCGAAGACTTCATCATTTTGATCAGCACACTAATCCACAACATAGCTTGGATGAGAGTCAACTGATGGACACCCCGTTTCAAGAGGTAATGGATTCTGGAAAATGGGCTTTGGTGGTTAGCTCGAATAAGCCATCGGGAGGCAAATGAAGCTTATTTGCTGGAACTGTCAAGGGTTGGGCACACCCTTGACAGTACATGCTTTGAGAGCCATTATGGCTCAAGAAAGGGCCAATATGGTTTTCTTAATAGAAACAAAGAACTAGGAATTAGTAGTTCACAGAGTAAGCGAAAGTTGAATTTTCAGCACTGTTTTGTAGTGGATCCTAAGGGAATCGCGGGGGGTTTGGCTCTTTTTTGGAATGATGGGACTAGTATCATGGTAAATGGAGCTATGGATGAGTTTGTTGATATTATTTATGAAGACGTTGAGAGAGGTAAGAAGAGTAGATTAACTTTTATCCATGCGTTGACATCTTTCCAGGAAAGGCTACTTTGGTGGGGGAGGATTCAAAGTTTAAACTTACAAGCTGAATTATCTTGGGTGTATTTGGGTGATTTTAATGAGGTCCTCTACCATCGGGAGAAAGTGGGTAAGAGAATGGCTTAGCACTATAGACTAAATGCGTTTAGGGATTTCCTTAACATGCCTAACTTAATGGATATGGAGAGCAAGGGGTGTGCTTTCACCTGGGTCAATAATCGTGAAGGAGAGGAGTTTGTCAAAGAGAGGCTAAATAGGGTAACGTGTAAGATTGAATGGAGACTTACGTATCCGGAAGTTGAGGCTTTTGCTTTGCCAGCTATCAGTTCTAATCATTGTCCACTTATATTATAATTTTCAATTGAACCACTAAAGAGAGATAAGCTGTTTCAGTTTGAAGCTTTTTTGCCTGATAATGAAGAATGTGGAAGGATAATGAAGTGGGTTTGGAATTCTACCTCCGATGGTTTGAACGTAGTAGAAAAACTGAAAGCTATTTCAATAGAGTTGGCAAAATGGAGTAATAAAGCTTTCCCCAATAACAAAAAGAAGATCACAATTTTAAAAGGCGAAATCCAGTAGCTGTTCAACGCACAAAATCTGCATTTTGTAAGAGGAAGAATACAAGAATTGACTGACCAAATTGAGCAATGTTGGAGACAAGAAGAGATGTATTGGGTTCGCATTCAAGGATCAATTTGTTGAGATGGGTTGATAAAAACACTAAATACTTCCATGCCACAACCATATAGAGGAGACAAAGAAATAGAATCTCAGCCTGAAAAATGTGGAGGATAACTGGATTCAGGAATCAATAGAGTTGAAGGAGATGACTACATAATTTTATCGAGAATTGTACAGCATGGGGGGCACTCGCAATTTTGAGCTTGTTCTACGAAAATGCACTATCCTGGTCACAGTAAGATGAACCAGAAGTTGACTGCTGAAATTACAATGGAGGAGGTACAAAAGGCAGTGTTTCAAATGGGAAGCTCAAGAGCACCGGGCCGGATGGTCTAAATGGACAGTTTTATCAGGTTTATTGGAAGGATTTAAAAATGGAAGTTTTTAAAACAGTAAGCAATTCTTTGAGACTGGATATTTGGATCCCAAATATAATAAGACTCACGTTTCATTGATTCTGAAAGTGCCTAACCCAGTGAGATTGGACCAGTTTAGACCAATTAGTTTATGCAACTTTGTGTACAAGATATTTTCAAAGGTATTGGTTAATAGGCTGAAACCTTGGCTACCTGAAATTATAACTGGAGAACAAAGTGCCTTTGTGGGAGGAAGACAAGTACAAGATAACATCTTAATTGTGCAAGAAGTGCATCACCAATTGAGAATACATAATCAGAAAAAGAAATTTCAAGCTGTGTTGAATCTTAAAGTGAAAAAAACATATGATAAGTTTGAATGGGACTTCTTGGAGGCTAGTTTGTTGAAAATGGGGTTTAGTGAGCTGTGGGTTAACGGGATAATGACTTGCGTCAGAATTGTCTCATTTAGTGTACAATTTAATGGAGAGCCACTATCTTTCTTCAAGCCCTCAAGAGGAATATGACAAAGTGATCCTATTTCGCCCTATCTTTTTATCTTGATGGCCATTTCGCACCATTATTGGAATTAGACTGAACAAACACTATCCAGTTCTCTCACATCTATTATTTGCAGACAATTCCATCTTTTTCTTAGATGGTAAGGTGAAAGAATGTCAAAATTTGGCATCAATTCTAAATTAATATTATTATGCATTCGATCAGGCAATTTATTTGAACAAACCAAGTATTTCCTTTAGCACTGGATGTCCCCAGAATTTAAGAAGGAATATGGCAAATGAATTGCAAGTCCCTGAAGTTGAGAAGACATGGAAGTACTTGGGAATTCCTTCGGATTGGGGAGCTTCTAAAAAGCAAATGTTTGCATGGATATTAGCCCAAGTGAATATGAAATTAGAAGGGTGGAAGGAACAATGGGTCTCCAAAGTAGGGAAATAAATTTTAATTAAAACAATGGTCCAAGCAGTGCCCCAATATGCAATCCATTTTAAAATTCCAGTTTCCATTTGTCATGCCATTGAAGAAAATATTGTGTTGTTTTGGTGGAAGAATAGTGAATCAAAAACAGGGACACATTGGAGGAAATGGAAATAGTTGAAAATGAGGAAAGATGAAGGGGGAAGGGGTTTTAGAGATCTACTCTCTTTCAATAGGGTCATATTAGGAAAACAAGCTTGGACACTATCACAGAATACTTCTTCTCCGTAGAGTCAAATTTTAAAAGGGATTTACTTCCCTCGAAGCTCATTTTGGAATGCTAGAAAAGGAGCCTGTCCCTCATGGGGTTGGCAAAGTCTCTTAATGGGTAGAGACATAGTCTCATCTTCTGTGACGTGGTCAGTGGGAAATGGAGAAAACATTAACATTCAAGAGGATCAATGGCTGAGAGAGGTATTTTAGGAGGGCCAGCAAATCATGGTGAACCTACTAAAGTTGCAGAGCTAATCATTAAGGAGGAGGATAAGTAGAATGAACAAACTTTATGAGAAATGTTTGATGAGAATATTGTTAGTGAAATACTCAAGATTCCACAAAAGACCCATAGTGCTCATGACAGATTAGTATGGATTGGAGCTAAATCAGGTCTCTTCACAGTTAAGAGTGCCTATGATAGAGATTGATGGGTTGATTCACAGAATATTGGAGCACAAACATCGTCATCATTTTAGCCACCCTGGGAATTATGGAATGGTATTTGGCATATGACTATCCCCCCGCAAAAGTCAGAATTTTCACATGGAGTGTATGCCATAATTGTTGGAAAAATATGGTTTTGAATTGGGTAGAACAATGAAGTCGGATCTTTAGAGTAATCAAGTCGGACTTTGAGACGTGATATCACTTTTTTAAAGATTTATTTGCCCCACAAAGTTGCTAATGGTCACCGGCAAATTTCCTCAAGGATACAACAAAGTCTCAAATGAGAGTATTAGATAGTAATTCTAGTATTTCTCCAGGATTTCTCTAGGAAACAATGGCTGTAGTTTCTTTCGAAAGAAAAACAAAAATAATGGAAGAACATGTTAGTTTGATCTCAAAACAAACGTACTTATCTTTGTTTTTCGAATAGAGACAATGTCACGCCCCGATCCTCGAACACGTGCCCATCCCTCACCTGGTCGATTAAAAGCGACGTCCCAGGACGCATCGCCGACCCTGTTCATTTTATATACGCAAGCGGAAGCATAAAGAAAATCCCCGACAATAAAAACAATGGGATAGAAAAGTAGGGCCATACTTTTTCTTGAAACTCATAACCAAACTTTATACAGAGCACAAACCAAAGTACCCCACAACTATTCACAACCTTTACTCTTAACTCTATTCACATCAAAAAGAGTTCACAAAAGAAGACGGGATCTCAGTCGATCCAAATCGTACTCGAGATCCCTCTCGGTGCTATCTTCTTCTTCCAAAAATCCTTCTTCGGTTCCACCTTAGAGTTTTCCTTCTCAGATTTCCTCCTCCTCAGCTCCTCATCGGGGTCCTGAAAAGTTATCCCACAACCGGGATGAGACTACGTCTCAGCGAGTTCTACCCCACTAAGACTCAATTAGGGAGCCAATACACTACTCGGTTGCCGGTTGCCTAAGCAAAGACGAGTCGGAGGACTTACCTTGGCCTCGGATTCCCCAAAATTAGTATAATTCATAATAGGCACCCAACTACTCATAACAAATCGAACTAGTCGATTACATGTCATAGAGCACACGTGCATTCTCTAGGTACTAGTTCACCAAAGTGATGCATCAAATCACCGAGCCCACGTGTCTCTTCCAAGATGCTTCACTTAATTCCATGGGCCCACGTGCATTCTCTAAGGCACTCGTTCACCAAAGTGATGCATCAAGTCACCAAGCCCACGTGCCCTTTTAACGATGCTACTCTCAAGATCTAGTGGCTTTACGGTCCCACCCGACCCTCTCAAGAATTAGTGGCTTTACGGTCCCACCCGACCCTCTCAAGATTTAGTGGCTTTACGGTCCCCACCCGACCCTCTCAAGAATTAGTGGCTTTACGGTCCCACCCGACCCTCTCAAGATCTAGTGGCTTTACGGTCCCACCCGACCCTCTCAAGATCTAGTGGCTTTACGGTCCCACCCGACCCTCTCAACATTTAGTGGCTTTACGGTCCCACCCGACCCTCTCAACTATGGCCAACAATATTGCACCTCATAATTCATTTTAACACTAAGTAAAGCTCAAATAAATAAACGGGCTGCACCACGACAATCAGCACGAGATTTCGGTCGTCGGCCATCTCAGCCTTAATTTCCGAAAAATAAATAATTAATTAATTAATTTCGAAAATTAAATAATAAATATTAGAAATTCAATTTAGCTCAAAATACAGTCCGATTAAATAAACGGACTTCACCACTGTCCTCAGCGTAATATTCCGGTCGCTGGCCAACACAGTTGAATTTTCGGAAAATAAATAATTAAATAATTAATTTCGAGAATTAAATATATAATTACAATAAATTCAATTCAGCACAATATAAAGCTCAATTGAATAAACGGACTGCACCACGATCATCAGCACAATATTCCGGTCGCTGGCCATCACAGTTGAATTTTCGGAAAATAAATAATTAAATAATTAATTTCGAAAAATAATATTTAAATGCCAAAAATTCCACTTAGGCCCGAAATATCAAATTGAAGCCCGATAAAGGGTCGGAAAATTCCCAGGCTACCCTCAATAAATAGTAGACCATGTCTACTTGCTAAATATGCATTCAATTTAACTAATTCACATCAAAAACAACTAATAAACCCTAATCAAAATACCTAAGCTTGATTAAATAAACTAACAACCAATTAAGCATAATTAACCCACTAAACAAGCATTAGTGTGGTTACCCACCGGAATCACGCGCAACCGGTACCAAATCGACGGGCTCGGCGCGAGGAACAACAAACCCCAAAGCGGGTCTTGGATCCGGGGCCCGGAAGCGGCCCAAAACGGCCTCGGAAGTGGCTGGAATACCCACTCGTGGGTTGCTGCGATGGCTGGTCGGAGGAGTTCCGGTGGCCAAGAGGCGGCGAGGGGAGGCCGGCGGAGGTGAGAGGGGTGCCGGGGGGTCGGACGGCGGCTGGGGCGGCGTGCGGTGGCGGCCGGAGGCGGCGTGCGACCGGGCGGAGGCGGAGCTGGGCACGCGGGGGCCGATGGCGCGCGCGCGACGCGCGGGCGGTGACGCGATGCGGCGGCGCGGGCGCGGTGCGCGGCGGCGCGGTGGCTGGCCGGCGAGCTGCGGCTTGCGTCTTCTTCAATTTCTGGTTCGTGGGTTTTGGACAAGAAGAAGAAGAAGGGGAGGAAGAGCTCGTGCGTGGGGGATTTGGGGAGAGAGGAGAGAGGAGAGAGAAGAAAGAGATAAGAAGGAGAAAAAGAAAAGGAAGACAGCTAAGGGAGGGGGTGTGCGCACGGATGGGGAGGGAAAGGAGAGAGAGAGAGAAAAAGAAAAAGAGAAAAGGGAGAGAGAGAAAAAGAAAATAATAATCAATTAATCATGCTTTTCTTTTCTCTTTCCCTTTCTATTTTCTTTTGGTTTTCAATTTTCCTTTGGACAATTTCTTTTTCGAAACTTCGGACTCGTCAATAAATTGACGGACGATGAGACGATGTCCTAAAAATAAGAATTATGACGCGCATAAAATTCGATTCCCGAAATCGAGTTCAATTTCGTGGTTAAAATCAATCAGACGCGATTTTAGTCCAATCCAACCAATTAAGTAGCTTTTAGGGATTTTCACCGCGGATACATCCCT
The DNA here is from genome assembly GCA_014182565.1 of Eucalyptus marginata. NCBI lineage: Eukaryota > Viridiplantae > Streptophyta > Magnoliopsida > Myrtales > Myrtaceae > Eucalyptus > Eucalyptus marginata. The sequence goes on along the minus strand of CM024593.1, from coordinate 17,941,417 downwards.
TAACGGCTTCACTCAATAGGTTAGTTAACTCGTGAGTGATCAGCTCGGAGAAAAGGACCGTAGACACGTCGACGAAAAGCCCATTTCACTTTGTCGAAACGGGTCGAATTTTCGGGATGTCACAGACAACTCTTCAAAAGATTGCAAAAAGAACAAAGGCAACTTTTCGGGAAAGGTTGCAAAATGAACAAGTACGTCTCAAATGTTACGTTGAAAAGATATAAAAAATTTGGAAATAAATAAATAATATATAAAAAATAACCGTAACTTTTCGTGAATAGTCGTACTATTTCAATCAAGACTTTATGGTTAATTTTATAGAAATAAATCTGAATTTTCAATAAATAAAAATAATGATCGTTGGTTAGTACCAAATCTCGTCCATGTGCGCACTCACATCTTTTCGATGTGGGACATGGCATTTCTTCATTTGTTTTATAAACAAATTATCAACAATAATGCTATCCCTACAATTGATAACCTGTGCAGAGGGAATATAGTTCTTGAAGCCACATGCCCTTTGTGTAAACAAGAGCCAGAGTCAGTGGAGCACTTGTTCTTACTTTGCCCATGGACCTCGGAAATTTTGGGCGAATCCGGCACTGGAAATCCAGATTCACGAAAGGGATTATCGTGAATTGAAGAATGGATACTCAAATTCAGACGTAACTCAGCTGCTGTACCATCCTTTGAGATTGTGGCTGGAGTTCTGTGGTTTATTTGGAGGGCGAGAAACGACTTCATCTTCCGACACTGAAAAACTAATCCAGCAAGTGTTGTGCAATCGGATCATTATACGCTCAGAAATTGGTGTAAATGGAACACTAAACCACCAAAGCTCAAAACTTTTCAAGAAGACCTACCTTGCGACTGGATCCCTCCAAAGGGACGACCATTAAAGGCGAACTTTGACGCCTCATTTGGGGAAGGATTGACTTCGGGCTCCTTTGCTTGCGTTGTTCGGGATGCGTCGGGAGCTTTGGTGGATGGTGCGGCAAGCTCAGCTCCGGCATCGTCGCTCTCCACAGCGAAATCCTCGCCCCTTGCCACTCTCTCTCGTGGAAGCCAAAAGTACGAAGAAGTTGAACTCGAGTCGACTGTTTGACTTTAGTTCAAGCGGTTAACTCCACCGATCAAACCCCGTGCGAGACATTTGCTGTCATCGGTGAAGCCCGCTGGATAATGGGCCGGTTCAAGCGAATTTCTTTGGCCCATTGCCCCGGGAGTCTAACCGAGTAGCGGATTGGATTAGTAAAGTCCACAGATCAAATGTACCTAATGCTAATTGGGTAGCCTCTCCCCCTCAATCCCTTTGGGATGTCATTTGTCTTGATGCCCCTAGTTTGGGATTAGACGTTTAAGTACTTTCAAATTCAATAAAATTAATTTAGACAAAAAAGAAAAAAGAAAAAAATGTTAGGACTAGAATTAGCACCTAGAGGAGGGTGAATAGGTGACTAAAGCGATTTTAACAATTAAATCCGAATAAGAGATTAATGAATTAAAAACAACAATCGTGGCAAATGAAAGTAATGAAAGATAAAAGGATTAGGGATAGAGAATCAAGACTCCAGATTTATAGTGGTTCGGCTTATATCAAGCCTACGTCCACTCTCCCGCACAGCCCCCTTTTGGCTGGATTTCACTAAGAATCAAAAAGAGTGTTTACGAGTCTCACGCTCTTGAGTCCACAATGTAGAACTTCTACTACACTTCCTCAAGGTCTCACCACTCTATGGTCTCTCTTTTGATTACATGTATTGCTCGAAGAATAAGATTACAAACATAATATGGAGATTCAGACTTTGGAATTCTTCTATCCAACACACTTCAACAACTCGAGCGTCTCTCTTTATATGCTTCTTCATGCCTTCATTACCGTTGGCACCTTCTAAAGAAGTTCTTCCAATCAACCCGTTGGACATAATCAATTTGGAGAGATCTCGAGCTCTTTAAGGTAAGTGTAGATAGCCCATCAATCCTGCTCGCCCATACAATCAGGATCTTGGTTTCCATAAGTAGAACTTTCCAAATAAGTTGCGAATCTTAGAGAATCTATATCAATTCGGATACGAATATAAGATCTTCTAGTGCTGAATCCGGTCGAAAGATATTCCTTAGCCATTGAGATAAAAACTATAAAGAATCGAATAGAAGTTTTTATCTTGTCGGTGGAATCTGTCCATGAGAGTAGACTTTGAAACTTGAGTCTTGTTAGCATCGGACTTTGATCTTCGAGACTTTGCCGGTAGAGTCACGCAAGTCTTCAGACTAGACTGAGAGAAATGTTTTGTCAACTTCAAAATCTCTGAGGAGAATTTATCCAACAATCTCCCCCTTTTTTATGGTGACAAAACTTTCCTGCAGATTTGAATACTATTGCCCTGCAAAACAACTTTTAAGCTTGCAAAGATATCTCATTAAGGATTAGAATAAGAATAGTATAAGATGTCCTGTACACAGATGTCCTGTACACGACTTACCACATTACAGTCTGCATCCACAAAACCTCATTAGTCGGTCTGAGACTTTACTATCTATATCTAATTTTAACAGCTTAAGGTAATGCAGTAGTAAGCAATCATTCAAAAACTCAAGATAAAGTCAAAATGTCAATTCAAAATGTCAATCACAAACAAACTATTAAATCCAAAAAATTTAGAAATAAAGGTTTAAGGTTTGGGTTTGGAATGAGAATAGAGTGAAAATCTGCCTGCAAAGTCTTCTCCCCCTTTTTGTCAGCATTAAAAAGTAAGAAAATCAAGGAGCACGAGGAATGCGAACAAGTTGAAAGTCCTCCATAGACTTGACAGTTCCTTCCAGCTTCCTTAAGTCTTCTTGTAGTTCAGCGAGAGCAGTGCCTTTTGCTGTGTCCTGAACCTTACGTTGAACATCTTTAAGCTGATCATGTAAGGAGATGAACATAGCATGATTCTCATTCTGAAGAGTCTGAAAGTCACACCCCATAGCATATATTTGGCCTTTGAGCTCCAAGATGATGTCAAGCAACCTTTTGAAATCTCCTGAATTTTCAGTCTGTGTGCTTGAGTTAACTCGGTCTGATGGTGGAGTTAAGCTAGTGTGAATATCAGCAGGGAGATCAATGTTTGGAGATGATGCCTCTCCCTCAGGATTATGAGCAGCATAAACATCTTCGCATCGGTGGCGATCTACTCACACTTGCACCTTTGGTAAATGTCAAGAGAAGAGGAGTACTTTCTCTTTGGATATCTCCCCACATTTCAATGCCTTCGGAAGGGAGAAGTACTCTTCTTTAAGAGGAGTCTCCTCGGTGACAAGGTGTTGCTGATCCTCCTTTTCTGCTGGAGAATCTGATTTGGCTTGTGAGTCTGCTGGTTTATGCTGAGAGTCTGTCCTAGCTGACTCTTCCTCTTCATCTTTTTCTTCCTCTTTCTCTTCTTTCTCTTTTTCTTCCTCTTTCTCTTTCTCGTCTTTTTCTTTCTCTTCTTCCTCTTTTTCTTCCTCTTCCTCTTTCTCTTCTTTCTCTTCTTCTTTCTGCAAGGATTCCTTTTCCTGATTTCCTTTCTCAGTTTCTTCTGCAAGTTGTTGTTCGGGCGTAAATACGGGAGCGAGAATGCGAGAAACAAAGGCCGAGATAGGCATATCGTCCTCATCATCTTCATCTTCCAAGATGATTGCCCGCCTCTTCTTGATAGGACCAGTCACAGTTCCTTTCCTTTCCTCTTTGCGGCGAGAAGAGTCCGGTCCGGTCTTAACAGGGGTTTGCTCCTTGAACTGCTCCAGCTTCTTCTTGAGTTCCTTCGACGCATCTTTGTAATCATCCTCAATCCGATGATCATTTGATCAATAGTCTTCACGAGAGAATGTGGGGAAGCTGAATGTTCAAATGTCTCGAAAAGACTGGTAATAAGAGCAAGATAAGGGAGTTTTCCCTTGTTCTTCACCATTGACTTTGTACATGTGAAACATGATCGTGTGTGGCGAGAGAAAAGTTAAGACCGATCTTGATTGCATACATCAATTTTGCTTCGAGATGGACACATCTGTTTTTGAAGTTGATTTAGGTCTCGACGGTTGATCACTATCTTGTGAAGCAAAATGTTTGTAGCATTCATTCTCGAGTAGGAGAGACGACCTTCGCGATTACGTCTCTCGCAAGTTCGAGTGCGAACTCATAGACACATAAATTGATTGGAAAGCTCCTCTTTCCACACCAATTACATCCGCCAGAGTGTCCGTGTCAACCACATATTCTCTGTCTCTTACACTGAAAGAAAAGCTATTGGCATCAAGAAAACTGATATTGGAATAAAAATATGCAGTTAATTCGGAATATGCAACCTCGCTCTTAGTACATAAATTGTGAAGTTGAAGTTTCTCAAACTTCTCCCTCGGACGATGCTCAATAGATCCAGGAAATCAAAATCCACCGTTCGTGGGTTCATCACCCCACGCTTGACAATTTCCCATACACTTTCTTGTGTTCCTCCGACTGAACAATTCATCCTTCTTTCCTCGAAGAGTTGCAGCCACACCCATCCTAGGCTTAAAATGTATAAACATCTTCTCATCATCATCTTTCCCCTCGGGCTGATTTACACCGCTAAATCGAGGGTCACTCGGAAAGTTTGCAAATGTCTTTGTTTGCCGGTTCCAACAGGAACAACACTCGATCGTTCCATCACCGTGAGAAAATGTGTCTCATTTCTATAGCCTTTTTCTTTCAAAAATTCATCAATGAAAGTCATTGCAGAGCCCCCTTCCTTCAACGCAGAATAGAGCCTATAAACAAATGCGGGCTTAAGGGATCTTACGGGTTCAACATCTTCAATGATTTCTTCTCGCATGATGAGGATGACGGACATGTGATCTAGTCGAGGAGGTGCGCCGTTGAGATTGTTGGTGCGTCTGTTCTCTTGGAAAGTCACTTTCTTACGTGAGATCAAAATGCGTAGGCCCTCACCAGAGCCCCGTGGTCCCCCGTTATTCTTGAAGATTTCCTTTGGAAAGACATTGTCGCTTTCTTGGATGGAACTTTCACACTTGTGTCGCAAGAAAGTTAAAAACTTGAGAAGTAGAAATCGAGGAGAGAAATTCCGAGAGTGAAAAGCTTTTGAACTAGGGTTTTACGGGTAAAGTTTAAAACGAAGAAGGAGAAGAAGTATAAAAGGTAATCGAATCGTGGTAATCGAATCGTCGCAAAAGAAATTCCTTTTTGAAAAATAACTGCCTTAATAAATCGATAACCACCCTTTATAAAATAAACTGCCTTAATAAACATGATTATACATTAATAAAACAGACAAACTTACCTTTTCGAGATAAAAGTTTAAGTAAATGAACTTACATTCGTGTCGATTGGTATTTCAAGTCTACAACTTTTTGAGTCTGATACTGCTGTCAGACTTTTAGATTCTGAGTCTGAGCTTCAACAGTCTTTAAGAGATACAATATTGAGTCTTGAGCGAATAGACTCAAATAAGCTTTTCTCAAGTGGCTTTGTGAAGATGTCTGCCAGTTGATTCTTCGAGTCAATAAATTGTATCAAGACTTCTTTGTTCTGAACATGATCTCTTATAAAATGATGTCGAATCTCAATATGTTTGGCTCTTGAATGTAGGATAGGATTCTTTGTAAGATTGATTGCGCTGGTATTGTCACATTTGATCTCTGTGCAAGAGTCTTCAATACCAAAGTCTCGTAGTTGTTGTTTTATCCATAGTATTTGAGAACAGCAACTTCCAAGTGCTACGTATTCCGCTTCGGTGTTGAAAGAGCCACGGTACTTTGTTTTCTTGAAAACCAAGATACCACCCTGTTACCAAGTAATTGACAAGTTCCTGAAGTGCTTTTTCTTTCAACTCTACAACCAATGATACTCCTGTATAATTTTTGGTCGACTTTCTTCCCTGCTTCGTCTTTGTCTATCTTCAAAGAACTTGACATTGGAATGTCGGTCTTTTTGCAATTCTCCGGACCGAACTTTTTAACAAGTTCTTTTGCATATTTTTCTTGATGAATAAAGATTCATTCTTTAAGTTATTTCACTTGTAGACCAAGGAAGAAGGATAGTTCACCCATCATGCTCATCTCAAATTCATCCCGCATAGACTTAGAAAATTTCTTGCACAAAGTCTCATTAGATGATCCGAATATAATGTCATCAACATAAATCTGAACGAGTAGAAAGCTTTTGCCTTCCTTTTTAATAAACAGAGTAGTGTCTACCTTTCCTTTAGAGAAACCACTTTGAATTAAGAAATTACTTAGCCTTTCATACCAAGCTCGAGGAGCTTGTTTTAATCCATATAAAGCTTTCTTCGGTCGAACACCGAGTCTGGTTTCTTTGAGTCTTCAAATCCGGAGGTTGTTCCACATAGACTTCTTCTTGAATAAATCCATTCGGGAATGCGCTTTTGACATCCATTTGAAATAACCTGAAATTCTTATAACATGCAAAAGCAAGTAGTAATCGATTGCTTCTAACCTTGCTCTTTGGAGCATAAGTCTCATCATAGTCTATCCCTTCTTCTTGCGTGTATCCTTTAGCCACGAGTCTTGCTTTGTTTCTTGTCACTTTGCCTTTTTCATCAACTTTGTTCCTGAAAACCCATTTAGTTCCAATAACAGATTTACCTTTTGGTTTAGGAGTTAATTCCCAAACATCGTTAATACTGAATTGTCTGAGCTCTTCTTGCATTGCTTCAATCCAGCTTTCATCAGCTAAGGCTTATTCGATGTTTTTGGGTTCTATTTCAGAAATAAGTGCAACTGCACTAGACTCTTCTCGCCTTTTGGATCTTGTACGAATTCCCTCATTAATGTTCCCAATAATGAGTTCTTCGGGATGACTGGACTTGTGTGATGGTCTGATAGGTTGTTGATCATTTTCTTGAGTTGATTCTTCATCGACAACTTGTTGTGCTTTGCATCTGGATTTTGGACCGCTTTATGGGAGATAGATCTAGCGAGTGGGAACAGTTCGATTCTTCGCCTTGTATTGGCTGAACTTGTGGAGAGTCTTGAAATTTGACGTTCATTGATTCTTCCACGATCCGAGTCTTCTTGTTGAATACTCTATAGGCTTTGCTTGTAGTTGAGTAACCAAGAAAGAATCATTCATCTGATTTTTTTGAAAGAAAGTAGACCCAAGTAAATCGTGAATAATCATCCACTATTACTAGGCAGAACCTTTTTCCACCAATGCTTTGCGTTCTAGTAGGTCCAAATAAATCCATATGCGGAAGCTGCGGTACACGATTAGTAGAAACTTTACTTATTGGTTTGTAAGAGTTTCTAACCCGTTTACCCGACGCATGGTGTGCATAGATCGACTTTAAATAATTGAGAATAGGCAATCCTCGAACAAGTTTCTTGGAGGAGATCTTGCCGATTTGCTTCATATTGATATGGCCAAGTTTTCTGTGCCATAGATTAGCTTCATCTTGTACGATATCAAGCACCGTGATCTTTCATGATTTACATCCGGAAGATAGATATTTCCATGTCTTCGTCCGAAAGGATTGAGTAAAGTCTTTTTGATTCCCGAGCACTTTCTTTCCTAGAAATTGATCTTGAATCCAAGATCACGAATTGACTTATGCTAAGCAAGTTGTAATTTAATCCTTCAACTAAGGAAACATTCTTGATTGACGGACTTCCAATCTTGACTGTTCCACGACCAATGATTCTTCCTTTGTTGTTACCTCCAAAGGAAACTTTTCCTCCGTCTTTTCTGGTCAAGTTTTTTGAAGCAACTTGAGTCTCCCGTCATATGTCTTGAGCAGCCACTATCTAGATACCATTTAATCTTCTTTTTGATAGTGACCTGCAATTAAAAAGAATTCAAGCTTTCTTTGGTACCCACATCATCTTGGGTCCAAAGAGTTAGAGCAATAAACAGTTTTTGCCCAATTCCTTTTAACAGTCTCCAAACCAAAGGACATTCTTTCTCAAAATGTTCTGAGCTTTGACACTTGGAACATTTTAAAGCATTTCTCGCAACAGGTTTTACAAAGACTTTCGAAAATGATTTTTATAAATAATTCTGGTTGGTCTTTGTTTGATTCTTTCCTTCACATTTGGAAAATCAATTAGAGGAATAGTTTCGAAGTCATACCAAGACCTAACTTATCAAAGTAGGGTCTTTGTATCGAAAGAATCTTATCCAACTTTTCGAACCATTTGAAAATCTTTTTGATATATTAGAAATATCATTTTTCAAAAGATTATTTTCTTTGGAAACAGTCTGAGTTTTCTTTCAAGATAGTAAAGTTGTTTTCTAACTTTTCAAACTTCTCTTTCAAAGTTTTCCTGTTGCTTCAATGTAGAATTTTCCTTTTTCAATTTGGAGATCCTCTTAAGAGAAGTTTTTAGACTAAGACAAAGTTCATCAATGTATTTCGAAACTTTGATAGGAATTCTTAGATTACTAACCTCGAGTTCACTTTGTCACTGACGTATCGAATCGAGTGCAGTCCGAATCGATTTTGCCATTAAACAGATATTGGCATAGTCATCATCACTTTCTTCACATTCGCATCACTCAGGTCTCGCTTTGAGTGCCTTCCCGTATTTCTCAGTCTTTCCTTTTCTCTTCTTTAACGAGAGGACAGGTTGGGTCGATGTGTCCCTTTTTCTTGCATTCAAAGCAAGTCACTTCTTTGTTAGAGTCATCTTCCTCTCGTTGATTTGTTCAAACCTTTGTGAGCTCTGTTTCTTCCAGTTGAATTTTCTTCCTTTTCGTTCAACTTTCTGAATCTCTTTATCATAAGTGCCGCCTCTTCATCATCTAGATCTTCTTCGAATCTCGTAGCATCGAATAGTCATTAGACTTTAAGGCAATTGATTTCTTACCTTTTGAATCTTCCTCTTCGTTGGTTTGCTCTACTTCATAAGATTGAAGAGTCCCAACCAATTCGTCTATAGAGAGTGGAGCAATCCTCTCAGTGTCTCTCTTATTGAGGTTTTTATGTGATTCCGCCTTTAGAGAGTCCTCGTAGGAGTTTGTTGACCTTCATATGTCCTGAGATTGGATGTCCCTGATATTCAAGACCATTCACAATTTCAGTAAAGCGACTAAACATGTCAGTTATTGATTCTCCTGATCTCATCTTAAAGACTTCATATTGTCCCAAAAGAATGTTGATCATTGTCTCTTTCACTCGATCAGTTCCTTCATAGGTAATGTGAAGCCTATCCCATACTTCTTTTGCTGTACCACAAGAAGATATTCTGTTATACTCAGTAGGGGATAAAGCACAATATAAGGAGTAAATGGCTTTAGCGTCAAGAGTCTGTCTCTTGGTGATTTCTTCTTGAGTCATTAGAGTGGGATCGAACTTCTTTTCCTCTCTCGATTCGTCTTTGCTGCAGCGGAATGATTCCTTTGTCTACCACTTCCCATTCCAAAGGATCTTTCGATCTTAGGAATGCTTTCATCTTGTTCTTCCATATGCTGTAGTCTTTTCCATCAAAATATGGAGGTCTGGTATTGCTTTGGCCTTCAACCAACCAGCCATAGATCTTTTACTCAGAAGTAAGGACACTTCTTATAAACGAGTACACAAGCTCTGATACCAATTGTTAGGACTAGAATTAGCACCTAGAGGGGGGTGAATAGGTGACTAAAGCGATTTTAACAATTAAATCCGAATAAGAGATTAATGAATTAAAAACAACAATCGCGGCAAATGAAAGTAATGAAAGATAAAAGGATTAGGGATAGAGAATCAAGACTCAGTTTATAGTGGTTCGGCTTATATCAAGCCTACGTCCACTCTCCCTCGCACGACAGACCCTTTTGGCTGGATTTCACTAAGTATCAAAAAGAGTGTTTACGGTCTCACGCTCTTGAGTCCACAATGTAGAACTTCTACTACACTTCCTCAAGGTCTCACCACTCTATGGTCTCTCTTTTGATTACATGTATTGCTCGAAGAATAAGATCACAAACATAATATGGAGATTCGACTTTGGAATTCTTCTATCCAACACACTTCAACAACTCGAGCGTCTCTCTTTATACGCTTCTTCATGCCTTCATTACCGTTGGCACCTTCTAAAGAAGTTCTTCCAATCAACCCGTTGGACAGAATCAATTTGGAGAGATCTCGAGCTCTTTAAGGTAAGTGTAGATAGCCCATCAATCCTGCTCGCCCATACAATCAGGATCTTGGTTTCCATAAGTAGAACTTTCCAAATAAGTTGCGAATCTTAGAGAATCTATATCAATTCGGATACGAATATAAGATCTTCTAGTGCTGAATCCAGTCGAAAGATATTCCTTAGCCATTGAGATAAAAACTATATAGAATCAGAATAGAAGTTTTTATCTTGTCGGTCTGGAATCTGTCCATGAGAGTAGACTTTGAAACTTGAGTCTTGTTAGCATCAGACTTTGATCTTCAGACTTTGCCAGTAGAGTCTGCAAGTCTTCGACTAGACGAGAGAAATGTTTTGTCAACTTCAAAATCTCTGAGGAGAATTTATCCAACAAAAAATACTCCATTCATTCGTCAATGGTGATCAAGGACGCACGGTCCAGAGCCAAATCGCGAGCCTGCCATGTCGGATTTGATCTTGAGCTTTGATCTTGTCCTCTGTTTCATCGACTTATCTCTTTGTTTGTCCTGAAGTTCCCTAAAATTTGGAGGATAATGAAAAACTCTGGAATGGCCGAGCTCAATTTGGTTTTGTGGGTGCGTTCTGTTTTCTGTCATGTTGGCGATGATGAGAACTTGCTGCTGATAAAGCAAATTATCTATTGAGTGTTCCAACGGATTAAGTGGACTTTGCATGTTTTTTCTCTCGTTTCACTTGCTTGCCGAACTTTTGTGACCATTTTCCAGGCCAATTTACCGTGGGAGTGTCTTAATTTACGTTCACCGTTCGTCTTTTTATCTTTCACTTTTTTCCTTTTGTGATAGCTTCCGGCTTAATATGCGTGAGGTTAACCAGTCCCCTCTTTTCACGGGTTATCTGTCAGAGTTGCTGCTGATATGGTTTGCAACGGTGATTCTCAATCGGTTCCAATTGGGGTAGACTATACTGAAATTGTTGTCGTGCGTAACGGGGAAGCGGACTGGAATGCTGATGGAAGATTTCAGGTTTCTATTCTTCTGAGTTTCTCTTTGGCGTTCTAATTTTGTAGAAATTACTCATTACCTACCACGATATGAAAGGCACGCGTAGTAAACTAGTCGATTTTTGTCCACTGTGGCAAACGAACAGGAGGATACAATGAAAATGTTTAGTTGATAGAGGCATCATATTGGTGAATGATCTCAGTTCTTGTCAAGCTATGTAACTGCATTGGGCTGCATATATTTGTAATTGCATTGTGAACCCACCAGTACAAGCCTTTGCTCGAGATTACTATGTTGATTTTCATACTTCTCCTTTCCTATATCAAATTGGAACCCGCAATGGCAAGGTAACATTCAGGGTGAGCCCGAAAGATGATAGTGAAGATGAAATGGCATATCAAATTAGAGTAGGTACACTCTGCTGCTAAGGTGTCATATCTTCGATTGCAGCTTTTGTGAGTAAGCAATCAGTATTCCTTACATGATAGGACATGCCTAATAGAATTAGAGAAAAAGCGTTACTAGGTTGTGATTTCTCCGCAGTTGAGTTTAAGCAAATGTATCTCTAATTGCGCTGATAGCTACCATCTTATGCTTTTTTTTTTTTTGTCAAAATCTTATGCATTTTGTTTAAGAACTAGTTTTGGCCTCTTTTTCTATTTTCCTTCAAATAAATTTACTTAATTACATTTAACAAGGAACTTTGGATGTCGAATTGAACGAAATTGGGAGGCGGCAAGCAACTGCAATGAGTATTTTCTATGATATGTAATCTCTTTCTTTGGATTGAACAACAGGTTTATTAACATCTTTAATCCTTTTCCTTGAAAGGTGGGTGAAAGATTGTCCAGAGAGGTAACTTCTTTGCAATTTACTCATCTAACCTAAAATGAGCATTTGAGACGACTAATCCGATTGCAATTGCTTGTGGTGAACTGGAGGTATGAATGTAGTGAGACCTCTCTTGATCTGGCATTCTATTTATGAGACATTCTAATCTGATTGCACTTGCATTTTGGTATTATCCATTTGGTGGTACAAAATCCAACACGTAAGTAAATTTCACACGGTGATGCAGAGCTAAAAATTCCATTAGATGTGATCTTTATTTGGTAGAAAGTTTAGAATGTTGTCAAAGTCCGTGTTCATTCTTACAGTTCGATTAATGATTGGGTCCTCTGAAGTATCTTGCATGTTGTTTTCATATGAGAATCGAGGTTATTAATGATCCAGCTCTACGGGAAAGAAATCTAGGGGTGCTTCAAGGCCTACAGCCCCATGCTGCACCTAGCGTCTATCCTGAGGCCTATAAAGCCTTTCAATCACTAAAGACGGATCGAGAAATTCCGGTGGGTTTTGATCTGCGCAAAGCTTGACGAAATGCACCTCTTTGTCAATTTTCATTTTGCCACTAACTTTCTATATGGAAACTATGTATATGTGAATATTGCAAAATTCATAGTTTTTGTTATTGAAGTTGTTCAATGGTTCGGGTGATGTGTTCTTTTCTATAAGTTGTACACACAGCTATAAAATTTTAGTCCCATTCTTTTGGCTGTTTAATGGATTCACATCTTACATGTTTTTTTTTTTTTAATCTGTAAAACATAGTAAAGCTCGCACCTCATATGTTAGACGTTACAAAATAAAGGATTACAAGATTAACATTTGTTGATAAAGAGTTTGGCAGTTTGTAGGGTTCAAATTGCTTCACAACTGGAATGTCTTATCAGTCATTTCTCATGTTTCTTCTGCACACAGGGTGGTGGTGAAAGTATTGATCAGGTTTATCAGCGTTGCACTATGTGTTTGCGAAACATCAGTATGAAGCACAAAGGTGAAGAGATTATTTATGTTGCTTATTCACCAGAATTGCGGAGTGTTCTTCTGACCTAAATGTGATGTTAATAGTTTTATACATGAAAGTGACTCCTTACATGGCGTTGAACGGGCACTATAATACTCATATTTCGCCAGTTTGAATCTCCATAGCTTATTTTTAAAGGAGTTTTTCCCGGATTACCTTTTTGAGTCTTGATAGCTAAGCATCACAAGGCTTGGTGGACAGCTTTAGTTGTTTTTATGCTTTCTGAGACTTTGCTGATGCTTTTTGCTTTTAAATGCCCTTTCTTTGGTTTGCTTCGTTTGTTATAGGAGAAGAAAGACAAGGACGACGGGGACCGTCATTTAAATAGTTTCCTTCGCTGCTAAAGAATTTATGATACAATTTAAGCTAGATATAGAAATTGCAAATTAAACTTTTCTTCACTATGCAGGGGAGCGAGTAGCAGTGGTCACTCATGGTGGTGGACTCCGAATGCTTCATGAGCGGGCTTGCCCAAATAAACAATATGTGATTTTCTTGAATACTTCTGTCCACATTTTCCACTTGTTTAAGGGGGGCAATTGGGTCGCAAAATCTGGGGTTGATGTTAGTCATCTCAGACTAATGGAATATCTAAGAACAGGGTTTGGTGGGGATAAAACTTCTGGTTAGATCAACTATCCTAGAAATGTTGTTCCAGTGGCCCTACTAGTAATAGGTTGTGGTGAGTCTTGCTGAGAAGGATGATTTACTCATTATTGTCTTAAGGATGATTTCATTCTTGGTCCTTACGTTATGTGATTTGTCCAATTGAAGTCCTTGAATCCTCAATTTGCATTATTGGATCCTTTAGTTTTTGTGATTTCTGTAATCGAGTCATTTTTTCCTTAATGAACTTAACCGTTCTAGCATGGCTACTGACAGGGAAATTTTAAATATCTGAAAAAGTGAAAAAAAAAAAAAAAAACAGAGCATATGTTTGGAATATATGCTTAAATAAAGGGGAAAAAACAGAGCAAAACAGAAAAGCAAAAAGGATGAAGAAAGGTTTTGTTTAAAACAATATTATTAATGGGCTTTAATGTTTCAAATTAGAAATTTTCAAAAATTCTACCATTTTTAATAACTCTTCTTGTTAAGGATGTCCATTGGAAAACCTTATTGTTTTAAATTTCTCTAGAAAAAAAAAACTACAAAGAATTTCGTGGTTATTTTATTTAAAAAATGAAAAATCATATGAAATAGTATGCGATATAATGAATAACTTATACAAAGTACATGTTCCAGCTTTACTTAAATAAAAAATTAAGGCTCACGCAACACACATGCTTGCTACTAAATTTTTCTGTTACAGACATTTGAAGCATCCCCTCCATGTACTTTCCCGTTTAGATTATAGCTTGAACGGTCAAGTGATTTGAAGAATCGTATCTAAAAATATAAGAAAAGGGGTTAACATAACTTACTTTTTTTAAGGAAGTATTTCAGGATGAAGCTCCAAGTAAAATTTGTTAATGTCGCAAACTACAAAAATCGGATGATTGTCATTATATGGTGCTATAATTATGGCTGTCACCAATCCACTCGTGCTTGTCTGAGCAATTATGTTAAGTAATCTACAATTCTTGCATCCGATCCATCTCGTTCCTGAAATTTTGTTGGCTATAAACTACTAATACGATCCCCATAAAAAATTAACCGGTACACCTTTTGACTTGTAAAAACCCCAAACTAATAAACTTGTGAGAAATTTACCCTCAATTAGTTTTAATTAAATTCTACCTCAAATTGCTGAGTTGGATAACACAAAGCAGTTGACATGTGTACTGATGTGATGTTTTAACATTCATTTGTCATAAGTATATTATTTTGTGACTTTTCATAATATTAATCAAATTTAATAGAAACTAGCAGAGGGTAAATGTGTTACAAATTTATCGTTTAGGGTTTTTGGTGATAAAAAAATAAAATTAGTATGGAGTAAATTTGTCATAAGTGTACCAATTTAGGGTTTTTGGTGATCAAAAATTAAAATTTATTATATGTATACCAATTTAGGGTTTTTAATAGTATTAACCCAAAAAGAGAAAGAGTAATAATATAAATGTAAAGTGCTCATGTTGACTCTGCGCAACATGATTTAATATAGCTTACTAACAACAATTACAATGTGACAAGGGATATTGTTAATTTTATATGATACTTGACAAACTCTTCATAATTACATCACTATCAAATCGTGAGAATTGTCAAAAAGTTGTAAACCTATAATACAACGACCAATTTAATCTTAAATGTTTCAATTTTTCCATTTTAATCTTAAACCTTCCGACAACTTGTTGAATCGGTCTTAAACCTTTCAATTATGCTCATTCAATCCTAAATCTTTAAACTATTTGCCAAATTAGTCATAAAACTTATAGCAAATTGCCAAGATAGTCAATCTAATTAATTTCGCCCAAACATCGTTGACGTGACAGCCTAATCAGCATTAGCCATCTTATCTTATGTGGCACAGCTGGTGTTAACGTGAACAATTTTTTAATTTTGAAAAATATTCAAATTTTTTATTGTTTTATTTTATTTTATTTTTCTTTTATTTTTCCTCTTTTTTTATAAAGGGCTGGTGAGGTTGACTGCCACTAGCCGAGAGCTGGCAACCTCTGCTCTCCCTTGGGCAAGGGTTGTGAAACCCTCGTCGGTTATGAGCGAATGTTGCGGGCCTCTTTGGATCTAATGAGCCCTCGTTGTGGCCAATGACGACATTGCGAGCCCTTGCCCAAGCCATAGCCACCACAATGAGGGCAATCGAGGGCCATGACGTCCTCATTGTGGCCTGCGAGGACTAAGGCTCGTGACCTTCACCTGTGGTTGGCAAGGGTGGGGCTCGACGGGGGTTGCTAGCCCTTGGCTAGTGGTCGCCGAGGTTGCCGTCTCGACCATTGGCTGGTGACCCGACTAGCTCTTTTTAGAAAGAGTGAAAGAAAATCAAAAGAAAATAAAATATAAAAATAAAAATAAAAAAATTTATATAAAAATTAAAATTTTATCCACATCGGCACCAGTCATAACACATAGGACAGTTGGTGCTAATTGACCACTAAGTTAGTGGTGTCTGACCAAAGTTAGCTAGAATAATTAAATTGGCAATTTGTTAAAAGGTTTATGATTAGTTTGGCAAATAGTAAATGTTTATGACTAAATTTGCAAATAAATAAAATGTTTAAAATTGAATTGATAACTTATCAAAAAGTTTGGGATTGAATTGACTATCGTACAATAAGTTTAAGACTTTTAGGACAAGTTTCCTCACCCAACTTCCCATATCGAACATGTGATCAGGGTGGGAGATTGCCACACTTGATTGTATACTAGCTGATTGTCATCCGTCATCCAACATCCTCCACAAAGAAATCATTGACCAATAAAATAAGTAGATGCTATTACTTGAATCTTGGATTCGAGAAAGGCAAGGATCGTTGTCATGCCCCGATCCTCATCCCTCGGTGGTTGATAAAAATTGCGACGTCCCAGGACGAGTCGCCGACCCTTTCATTTTATTGCACATGCAAAAGCGAAGAACAAATCCCCTGACAGTAACCATCTCGGGATAGAAAAGCAGGACAATATATTCACAAACAAAACATGCTTTTATAAATAAACTGAGTCAAGTACAAAAGTCTACAACCAAAAGACTTTAAAAGACCGACTCGAAAAGGAGCTGTCCTATCTGACCTACACCTCGGATCCTCTCAGCTCAGCTTCAGATCCTCCACTCTATGGCCCCGAAAAGAATTGAGCCCACGACGAGGTGAGATCGAAATCTTAGCGAGTTCATGCTTTAAACCCTGATTAGGAGGGTAATACGCCAAGAGGCGTCCTAACCACACAATCATCCAATCATAGAGACTTACTTGGTCTCAGATCCACCCTGCAGGTTAGCACAATTCATATCATAGACAGCCACGAAAACATGAGCAGCAAATAAGCTCATCAACTAGAATGCCACACTCAATTTTCAAATAAGCACAGGGGTCCTGATTATAGGGCCAAATCGTTATGACACGTTATATACCGTGTCACACAATTTTGTCCCATAATCCGGTGTATCTATCTCAATCAATCATGCGTTCCAATTGATTATTACTACCCGCACAGGCAGTTTTACCCGACACACATCGGTCCTCTGGTGTAGCTAGGTTCCATCTCATCCCTTTGAGCACGGCTACATCCTCCGACACACATCGGGGACGGCATTCCTTACGGCAATCCCGAAGGAGTATATGTCCAGAATCTACTGTGACCCAAATCCCATATAGGGGTAATGTCCACCAACACACACCGGGGACGGGTTCTCTTAACCTTTAATGTCCATCGACACACACTGGGAACGGGTTGTCTTAGCCTTTAACGTCCACCGACACACACCGGGAACGGGTTCTCTTAACCTTTAACGTCCACCGACACATACCCGGGATGGGTTCTCTTAACCTTTAACGTCCACCGACACACACCGGGGACGGGTTCTCTTAATCAGCACACGATCATTCAATCTCGGCCTAGGTCACCGTGCATTGCATTCAATTGCCTCTATTAAAATAATGAACCTGGCCTATTTCCTTCGTATTAAAAACATCCGGGAAAATAGTCGTGTGTGGGTACACGGTCAAATCAAACCCGAAAAATTGATATCCACTTTTTTTTTTTTTAAATCCCACTGTTTTATATAGTATATAAAACCATTTTCGATGTTAAAACCCGACAATCAGGATTTTCTGAATAAATATTGAAATTCACAAATTTTGGAATAAATAATCAAAATTCTAATTAGCACTCAATTTGCACAAAATAACACCCAATTGCATAAATTGAACACACCATTGCAATCAGCATGAAATTCCGATCACCGGCTATCCCGGTCCAATTTCCGAAAAAATAATTAATAATTAAATAATTACCGAAATTAATTAAATAATGCATATTAATTTAATAATTGCATACTTATGCTAGAAATTGCTAATCTAAGCACCTATTGACCTAATTAAATTATCCTAACTATTCTAACTACAATGCCATATAATAAACTAACTAATTACAAGTTCCAATCACCTAACTCACTAATCTAACTAACTTAAATTAATTAAATAAGCTAATAACTATCCTAATCTAGTCTTAATATAATCTAAATAATTCTTAAATGTCATTAGCCTAATGAGTAGAGTTTAGTGCATAAACTCACCGGTTTAGCGTGAAAACCGGTTCATGGCGACGGTGGCGCGACGGCGTGTGGCACCCCTCGACGGCCCCCGTTCCGTTATGGTCACCATAGTCACTTTCTCTTGGAGCATACTACTCTGAGACCAAAATTTTTTTAACATGACTTATAATACCTGGGGGTTTTCATTTGTTTTCCTTACCGGTCCCTGTGCAAATAATATGGCGGAAGCATAATCCAACTACCCCTCATCAAAATATAAAGTGATGCACACCAAACTAAAACTTTTATAAATTAAGCCGAACACTTTTATTTATATAAGGGATGGACTATGATAGTTGGTGCAACAAAACGCCGTGATCTTTTTGTGCCTGGCGATTACCCAAAAGAGGACCAACTTCTATCCTTGAATATCATCTGCATTAGTCCATCACCCATGTGTCGGCGTCCAAAAAATGCATCTCCTGCTACCCTCGACTCTAGATCATATCCAGTCAGGTCCGTTGGCTGGTGGCGGCGGCAGCACCCTCAGAAAGCGGCCATCCATACTGACGAGAACTAATATGAACTCCTGGTGAATAGGCCCGGCAGAGAGGCCTACCTCAAAAGTCAGCAAAATCCTCACGCGCTCAAATACCAACCCGTGCACCCCAGATGATGGTGCTCGACCATTCCCACTTGCGCAGGTCAATCGGGAGCCCATAAAACAAACCAGGAGTCGCAGGCAGCAGCGGCATTTTTCTTTTAGTCTAAAATGTTAGTCCCCAAGAGGGGTGAGTACAACTACTCAGCAGTAAAAGATCCATTAAACTATATTATGTAGAAACTCTAACTATCCAGATGCATGCAAAACACATATGTCATATATATATATATGCATGCCATCAAGGATTAATTTACCTGCACCACATTCATAAAAACAATTCAATGCCATAACGAACACATTTTCAATACAGGATGAAACCAACTCAATTTCATAGACAATTCTCATATCATGCCACATGCACACACATGCACTTGTTTAATGTACCGGATTTTAGCATCCAAAGAAATGTTTTATTCCCTAGGGACCAGTGTTTGCATCCCTCCGGGCTTTCGCACCCAACCTGGCATCGCGAGACCCTCCGGCACAAACCTCCGGGCATCCAGAGCGTGTTCCGTCACACCTTTGGGCATCTTGCACCCCACTTGGCATCACGAGGTATATCCAGGGCTCGCCATGAAAATGGTTGCCCCTTCCCTCCGGATTTACGTACAATCCCTACAACCGGGCATCCCGAAACTCCCGGGGACCCTCCGGCACAAACCTCCGGGCATCCAACGGTGTCGACTCACTCGACCCTTGGGCATCCCGACACTCCCGGGGCATCGTCGGCTCACACCTCCGATGGTATCATCATCATCATAATATATATATATATATATATATATATATATATATATATATATCTCTCTCTCTCTCTCTCTCTCATTACAAAAGTACATTTTGATGCAATGACGTCAAGGGTTTCATGGATCTATAAAAACTTATCAAATTTTTGATGTCATGTGATATGCTGAATGTCACCGGATCCATCAAGTGAATAACAACTCAAGATACAATGACTTTTAGGACAAATTGAACAATTTCGTAGTAAAACAGTTTAAAGGCCAGAATGCGCGCTTTTAGTAGAAATTTCGAAATAATCATCAAATGACCTTGAAAAATTCTAAAATTTTAACACATTATAATTGAGATCTAGAGGAAAATTTTTTATGAAGAACACTAAGCCAAAATGATTATGTACAAGTCGCAACAGACCGTATATCACAGCTACAAGCTCAAATCAGAGTTCACTTTTCAATTAGGAAGATACCGCATGTTAGAATAATTTTCTGCCACCATTTGAGTTCCGAAAAATCTAACAATAATCTATGTTATAGTTTAGGCAATTCTTTACAGCTTTCATGAAGAAACCAAAACCAAAATCCTATTAGAAATTTCTATAGAAAAATCGGCAAAACCACTAGGTTTCTCAAAATAAAATGTCGGACCACACGGATTCAATGGAATCCGATATCTACACCTTGGTCTACTTACTTTCACAGGCTCATCTAAACTTATATCTCACCATGTAATTCATAAGGATTACAAGCACACATGGATAATCAAAGCATTTTCTCAATTTCTCAACCCATCACTACTGAAATCCAGCATACACCATCCATACTCGAACATTTCCAAGTCTATTGCACCATACTGGACAATAACAGCATCACATTTTATAGATTAATGGACTTTCACTTGCCTTGATGTCCTACGGTTCAACAGCGTGTGGTGAGACGGTGAGGAGTGCGCGGCTCAACGACGGTGGGCTTGAACGGCGTTGACAGCGGCAACGCGCACGCACGGCGGGGACTAATCTCCTTCCTTCCCTCGCCGACTCACTCTCTTGGTTTCTCTCGCTCAAGCTCTCTCTTCGCTCGTTGGTTTTCCTTTTTCTCTATCTCTTCCTCTCTCGACTAATCCGCCTGCTTTCTAATTGATTTGCAAAAATTTGCATGCAAATCATTTGGTGGCTGCAGGGGGGACGGACATCTGGAATGGACGTGTCTTCAGCATGCCTCCCCGTGCATTTCGCTGGCTGTCCATATGCCAGCAACGTGGCATCACCCAGCCAAGCTTCAGTCAACGTCTCTTTTTCATGGTTGACTCAAATGTCGACCCAATTAGAGGTTAATGCGGAGTGGTTTCGGGCCGGTGGGTTGCGGTCTCATTATTCTAATTGCACAGCCTAATCTCTTCTCTAATTAGTTGCTTTAGTCTTCGCATATGGGTGAGTTAAGTGTAGTCTAGTTATATGGCCGTGTGATGTTGCGACAATAATCAAGGGGGTCCGATTCATAGGATACACGACTAGATGGCCAAATATCTTATCTATTCTTCTCATGAAACAAATCTCGGTCTTGCCAGTATAGGAAAATTCTTGTTGATACTATAATTTCATTCGACGATTTGACCATTTCCATATGTGATCCATTTGTCCGATGGTGATCGTAAGACAATGTCCGTACAGGACACTATTGACATCAACCAATCAGTACTTCTATCAGTTAGTCATGGCCATCGCACATTCGAGGGTTGTAATTCCTCACGTCCGCCCACATGCGTTTGAACGTTCCCTTAAATTAATTGACTTCCTTAGTCGATAAAAACAGTCCTTACATATCATTGAATCTCCCTTTTGTTAGCCGTCCATAGAAATAAACATGCATGAAGTATTTAAGGTTTCCTATTTTGCATTCTCTTGGTAAACGGGCAGCTTCCAAATGGTCGATCCTCGAATGTTTCTTCATCGGCGTACCCGAATTGGTAGGGCCGAGAATCATTGGGAATGAGTCTTGATCTCGCATGAAAGATCTCTGACGAGATTATAACTTATATGACAATCAGATCATTGATAAACGTAATGCACTGACCCAACAATACTCTCATTACTTAATCTCGAACTGCTGTGCATCCGAGGGTCGTCCAAATTTTTCGGATGCCATACGACGGCCGAAACTTAGGCCTACGGCAACGCCAAAGGAAGTTTGGACTGGGCCAAAAAATGGCCCGCAAGGCTCATGGTTGCTGCTTGGTTCTGAAGGGCTTGCTGGTCGGTCCAAGTGGGCTAGTTTCTGCTTGCTTTGAAGCTGGATTGTGGGCTGAGCGAGGCTGGAACGAACGACTACTGGGCTTCGGTGGTTTTGCTGGTGATTGCTGGATCTGCAACTTGAAGATGAAGCTGGACATGTGGGCTGCAGTGGGGCTGCGGGCGAGAAATCAAAAGAAAATGTGGGCTGGAAATGGAGCTGCTATGTGGGTTGCTGCCCGAATGAAGAGCCAGGATAAAGCTGCTGGTGTTGACATTGGCTTTGCTGGAGGAAAAGGTTGACTCGGTGGGGGGAAAAGATGGGCTGACGCGGCAAAGAACAAGGGGGGAAATCGGTGGAGTGGTGTGCAATTGTGTCGGTGGCAGAGGGAGACGGTTTACTGGGGCTGCTTTGGTGGAGTGCTGGACGCGTGAAAATGGAAAGGAGAAGCAAAACCAAAGGCGTCGGGGGAGAGAAGAAGCGGGTCAAACCAAGAGGAGAGAGAGGAAGGGATGAGGGAGAGACATACGCGAGAGGCTTGAGAAAAAGGGGGTAGAAAGTCAAAGTAAAATATCTCCATTAATCAATGCTTGGTCCCCCCCTAAAATCCACATGCTTATTCCCTTTTGTCCCCCTTATCTTCAGCCCGCAACATCAATTGGTCACCCTAGGGCCAATTTCTTCACGAAACTTTATCATCTAGAACTAAATCGAGGACCAAAATGCAGCTGCCCCTCAAGCCTACGAATTTCTCCAATAGAGCTTCAATTTCTTCAATTTGATGTCCAATTTTGTTGAGGAAAAAGCCTACACAATTTCCACAATTTCCTTTCACCAAATAGCTCACTAAGGAGGCCAAAAATCCATTCGATTTGGCCCATCCGAATTTCCGTTCTTTTCCGAATCGTCTAAATTGATTTTCCGTTAAAATCCCGAACTCGCCGAAAATTCTTTGAAAGATGAGTTGATGTTCCTAAAATAAATCGTAACATGAAAAAATTTTCAATTTCTGAAATCGGGTTCAAATTCGCGGTTAATTTCAATCGACGCGATTTTAGCATGACATAGCCTACCGGGTAGTTTTTAGGAATTTTTGGTGCAATTGACCCGTGGTCGATTTATTGCGAGCCACAATGTACATCTTCAACACATTGGCGACTCTCGGTTGTCGTGAAAATCTCGAGATTTCAAATACGGGCACAGGGTATCAAAATGACAGAAAAATCGGTCTAGTGCCGATCAACGAGAATTTTACAATTAGGTGGAATCTCCCACACTTAATCACATACCTCTGTCGAATCGACCTATCTCCGATCTCTGATTGATTTTTAACTGTTCCGTAGTGACCCTTGCAGACTAGCACGATCAAGCAGTCGAATTCTCAAATCTATTCCATTTATATTCTTTAACGGCTTCACCTGATAGGCTAGTTATCTCATGAGTGGCCAACTCAGAGAAAAGAACTATAAGCACATTGATGAAAAGCCCAATTTATCCAATCAAAAACAAAACCTGAAAATCACAACTCTTCCCCTCTTATAAAAATTCCATCCTCGAAATTTAAACCTTTACAGATCTTAATAAAAAAGGTGGGGGTACAGTCGTCTCATCGAATCCTCACTTTCCCATGTTGCTCCTTCTGTCCCGTGGTGTTACCAGACCACTTTGACCAAGGGGACCATCTTGGTGCGCAGAATCTGTTCTTTCCAATCCACAATCTGAATCGGGCTTTCCATGTACGACACTCTGCCGTCCACGTCTAATTTTTCGTGATTTAGCACGTGGGTCGGGTCAGGCTCATACGTCCTCAGCATTGACACGTGAAAGACGTCATGCACTTACGCCAACCTCGGCGGCAATGTAAGACGATACGCTAGGATCCCGATTCTTTCCAGAATCTCAAGGGACCTACGTACCTTGGACTCAGCTTTGCTTTCTTGCCAAAGCGCGAAGTACCCCTCATTGGTGACACCTTCAGAAAAGTGGGACCACTAACTTGGATTCCAATGGCCTTCGACGCTTATCAGCGTAACTATTCTGGCGGCTCCGAGTGGTCTTTAATTTGCCTCTGATGACGACAACTGCATCCACTAACCGCTGAACTAACTCTGGCCATGTAACCTTTCATTCTCTGACTTCATCCCCCCAAACTGAAGTTCTGCACGCTCTGCCAAACAATGCTTCACAGGGTGCCATCTGAATACTTTGCTGATAGATGTGAACTTTGGGTCTCTGTCTGATGTAATCATCACCGGTACTCCATGTAGACGAACGATCTGACGCATATACAACTCTGCATGCCTATCCAAATCTAAGTCTTTTCGTATCGCACTAAAGTGAGCCGACTTCGTCAGTCTGTCAACTACTACCCACATGGAATCATTACTCCTCTAACTCCTTGGTAAGTCTGTCACAAAATCTCGAGAGGTTGTAGAAGTCCTCTCGGCTTACAATGCTGTGCCTTTACTTGCTGACACGTCAGACACTTGGCGATATGCTTAGCGATGTCCGCCTTCATACCAGACCACTTGTAGTGTTGACGCAGATTTTGATACATCTCCGTACTGCCAGGATGAATGCTGTAACTGTTACGATGAGCTTCTAATAAGATTTCCTCTTTCAACTCTGCATCGTCAGTTACACACAATCGTCCTCAGAATCTTAGTGTTCCATTTTCAAAAATATGAAAATCAGCTTTTCTCTTATCCGTTTCTTCTTGCAGAATCTTCTAGATCACTGGATCTGTTAATTGCAACGTGTTGATTCTTAGTTGTGCTTCGGTTCAATTTTGAGGATGGCCACAAGACTTGAAAGGTGGCCTACCTCAAATTTGAAAACTGAATCTCTAGCTCTCTTGAGTAAAATCCACTCTTTCACTATCATCTGTGCAACTGAAGACTTCCGACTCAACGCATCTGCGACCTTATTCGCCTTTCTAGAGTGATACAAGATATCACAATCATAATCCTTCAGGAGTTCCATCCAGCGACGCTGTCTCATATTCAACTCCTTCTGAGAGAATAGATACTTGAGACTTTGATAGTTAGCGAAGATATGGAATCTTTCTCCACACAAATTTCTCATCCTTCTTCAGCCGTTGAGTCAACGGCAAAGCTAATGTTGAAAACCCTTCCACGAACCTTTTGTAGTACCCTACCAAACCCAAAAAGTTTCTGATCTCTGTCACGGTTATCGGTCTTGGCCAATTGATAACTGCTTCAATCTTGGTCAGGTCCATGGGGATTCCTTCGTCTAAAATCACGTGACTTAGAAACACAACACGAGTCAACCAAAACTCGCACTTGCTAAACTTAGTGTTCAGCTCATGATTCCTCAGAGTCAGAAGTATTATCCTCAATTGCCTTTCGTGCTCCTCTAGACTTCTCGAGTACACTAGGATGTCGTCGATGAAAATGATCACAAACTGATCCAGGTACTCTTTAAACACTCGGTTCATCAGATCCATAAAAGCAGCTGGAGTGTTCGTCAATCCAAACGGCATTACAGTGAACTCATAATGTCCATATCTAGTATGAAACGCTGACTTCGATATGTCCTCCTTTCTGATCCTCAGCTGATGGTACCCTGTTCTCAAGTCGATCTTAGAAAATATCGACGCTCCTTGCAACTGATCAAACAAGTCGTCGATCCATCTTTCTTCTTCACAAACAGAACTGGTGCTCCCCAAGGTGATGCACTGGGATGTATGAATCCCTTATCCAATAATTCCTGCATCCGCACCTTCAGTTCTTTCAACTGTCGTATCTATGACAGTCGCTAAGTAACCTTGGCAACCTTCGTCTAACAAACAGGTTGCCTCAAGCGACGAAATTAACGGGATCGAGGGTCCTCCTCGACTTCTGATAAATTCAAAACTTTCATCTGTCAATGGGTCAAACTGTAACACATTGCTACAACAATTCATTACAATAAAAAGCTCCTCGAGCCAAACCTTTTCATATATAATATCAAAGTTATACATATGCGAAATCATTAAGTACAACTCTAGTCAATGATTCTCCTTTCTATGACTTCATTACAATAATTGAGGTTCTATAAACTTAACCAAAATTCTGTTGCGCCACTATGATAAAATTGTTATGGGAACACTACCCTTCCTGTTCGGTGCACAACTTGATTCATCCCTGAGTTGGCGGCTTGCTCAAACTACCCTGCGGTGCATTCTGCGGCGCGAATCCTAGATTCTGACCCAACGGTGGCGGCGGCGGTAACTGTTGCGGTCCCATGGGTCTTCGAGGACAATTCCTAACTATGTGACCTTACTGGCCACATTCATAACACGTACCCAATTTAAAATGGCACGGGGGAGATCTGTGTTGTTTTCCACAATAGTGACACACTCCATTCTGGCTCGCTGACTTTCCTATCCCACCCATCCTGTTAGGTGGAATAGGATACATTCCTCCGATCATCGGTCTCTTCCTAAACCGATTCCCTTCCCGGTTCGAACCAAACCTTAAACTAGACGCAGCAGTCTGCTCACTCAAGTCTCTCTCTATCATCTGGGCCCTTTCGTATAAGTCGTTATAGCCCTTCAAATTGAACCATACCAACAGACTCCTCAACTCCTGTCTGAGTCCATTTCTAAATCTCCTAGCTCGGTCTACCGGATCCTCGACCAATCTAGGGGTGTACTACGATAGTTCAACGAACTTCGCTTCGTACTGATCCACTGTCATTGTACCTTAGCGAAGGTGTTGAAATTCCGCCATCTTTAGTTCTCTGGCACTATCAGAGAAGTACTTGCCGTTGAAGACCTCGACAAAAGTGTTCCACTCCGGGACTACACCTTCCGGGAACACTATCCTTCTAATGGCTCTCCACCAAGTGCTTGCAATCCCCTGCAGCTGATGGACTGTAAGGACGACCTTCTCTGCCTCGGTGCACATCAGCAGTGCAAAGGCCTTCTCCAATTCTTGGATTGAAAGGGTTGCAGCTTGGGATCTCCTGCGTCGGTGAACTTTGGCGGGTTCAACTTCAAAAACCGTTCCACCAGTTTGTGCATCGGTCTCACAACGACCACGTTCCCAGGTGGAACCTCAGCAGGTACGGCAGCAAGTGCGGCAGCGACGGTAGCAACAGCAGCATTGGCAGCGGTAGTAGCGGCAGTGGTAATGGTGGCGGCTTAATTCTGGGCTTGCTGCCCCATCAGATCTCTTAGTGCCTCTAGCGCCTGCATGATCCTGATAGTTCCTGGATCACCAGGTGCTGCTACACCAGCATTGATAGGAGGTGATGCTACTCCACTAGCGCTAGCCTAAGCTGGCGCTCGACCACGACCCTCTCGGGTACCGACCCTTGTCGGCATCCTATCTCGAGTGACAGGTCCAATGGTTCTCTTCCTAGGAGTCATTTGCTCCTGATCACTCATCACACAATTTTTCTATAAAAAGCTACCTTCCAATTCCACACAGAATGAGAAGCTGAGCGATCATCACAAAAAAAAATTACCAAACAGTTAACATAGACTTGCACTAGCATGAAATAAAGGCCAATCCTACTAACTATCGCATAAACTTATCGCACCTTATCACTCCAACTATTGACCAGCTCTGATACCACTTTGGGCGGGGATGTCACGCCTCGATCCTCGAGCGCGTGCCCATCCCTCGGTGGTCGATAAAAATTGCGACTTCCCAGGACGATTCGCCGACCCTTTCATTTTATTGTACATGCAGAAGCAAATAACAAATCCCCTGATAGTAACTATCTCGGGATAGAAAAGTAGGACAACATATTCATAAACAAAACATGCTTTTATAAACATACTGAGTCAAGTACAAAAGTCTACAACCAAAAGACTTCAAAAGACCGACTCGAAAAGGAGCTGTCCTATCTGACCTACACCTCAAATCCTCTTAGCTCAGCTCAAGATGCTCCACTCTATGGCCTTGAAAAGAATTGAGCCCACGACGGGGTGAGATCTAAATTTCAGCGAGTTCACGCTCTAAACCCCGATTAGGAGGGTAATACGCTAAGAGGCGTCTTAACCACACAATCATCCAATCATAGAGACTTACCTGGTCTCAGATCCACCCTGCGGGTCGGCACAATTAATATCATAGCCGCAAAAACATGAGCAGCAAATAAGCTCATCAACTGGAACGCCACACTCAATTTTCAAACAAGCACAATGGTCCTGATTATAGGGCCAAATCGTTATGACACGTCCCATACTGTGTTACACAATTTTGTCCCATAATCCAGTGCATCTATCTCAATCAATCATGCGTTTCAATTGATTATTACTACCTGCACAGGCAGTTTTACTCGACACACATCGGTCCTCTAGCGTAGCCAGGTTCTGTCTCACCCCTTTGAGCACGGCTACATCCTCCGACACACATCGGGGACGGTATTCCTTACGGCATTCTCGAAGGAGTATCGGTTCAGAATCTACTACGACCCAAATCCCATATAGGGGTAACGTCCACTGACACACATTGGGGACGGGTTCTCTTAGCCTTTAACGTCCACCGACACATATCGGGGACGGGTTCTCTTAGCCTTTAACGTCCACCGACACACACCAAGGACGGGTTCTCTTAATCAGCACACAATCATTCAATCTCGGCCCAGGTCACCATGCATTGCATTCAATTGCCTCTATTAAAATAGTGAACCTGGCCCATTTCCTTCGTATTAAAAACATCCGGGAAAATAGTCGTGTGTGGGTACATGGTCAAATCGAACCCAAAAAATTGATATCCTCTTTTTTTCTTAAAATCCCACTGTTTTATATGGTATATAAAACCATTTTCGGTGTTAAAACTCGACACCCGGGATTTTTTGAATAAATATTGAAATTCACAAATTTTGGAATAAATAATTAAAATTCCAATTAACACTCAATTTGCACAAAATAACACCCAATTGCATAAACTGAACACACCATTACAATCGACATGAAATTCCGGTCATCGACTATCCCGGTCTAATTTTCGGAAAAATAATTAATAATTAAATAATTACCGAAATTAATTAAATAATGCATATTAATTTAATAATTGCATACTTAGGCTAGAAATTGCTAATCTAACCACCTATCGACCTAATTAAATTATCCTAACTATTCTAACTACAATGCCATATAATAAACTAACTAATTACAAGTTATAACCACCTAATTCACTAATCTAACTAACTTAAATTAATTAAATAAGCTAATAACTATCCTAATATAGTATTAATATAATCTAAACACCCCTTAAATGTCATTAGCCTACTAAGTAGAGTTTAGTGCATAAACTCACCGGTTTAGTGCGAAAATCGGTTCACGGCGATGGCGGCGCGACGACGGCCGAAACTTAGGCCTACAGCGATGCCAAAGGAAGTTTGGATCGGGCCGAAAAATGGCCTGCAAGGCTCACGATTGCTTGCTCGGTTCGAAGGGCTTGCTGGTTGGTCCAAGTGGGCTGGTTTTTGCTTGCTTTGAAGCTGGATTGCGGGCTGAGTGAGGCTGGAACGAACGACTACTAGGCTCCGGTGGTTTCGCTGGTGATTGTTGGAGCTGCAATTTGAAGATGAAGCTGGACGTGTGGGCTGTAGCAGGGCTACGGGCGAGAAATCAAAAGAAAATTTGGGCTGGAAATGGAGCTGCCACGTGGGCTGCTGCCCGAATGAAGAGCCAAGATCAAGTTGTTGGCGTTGACGTCGGCTTTGCTGGAGGAAAAGGTTGACTCGGTGGGGGGAAAAAATGGGCTGACGCGGCAAGGAACAAGTGGGGAAATCGGTGGAGTGGTGTGCAGTTGAGTCGGTGGCAGAGGGAGACGGTTCGCTGGGGCTGCTTCGGTGGAGTGTTGGACGTGTGAAAATGGAAAGGAGAAGCAGAACCGAAGGGGTCGGGGGAGAGAAGAAGCGGGTCGAACCAAGAGGAGAGAGAGGAAGGGATGAGGGAGAGACGTACGTGAGAGGCTTGAGAAAAAGGGGGTAGAAAGTCAAAGTAAAATATCTCCATTAATCAATGCTTGGTTCCCCCCTAAAATCCACATGCTTATCCCCTTTTGTGCCCCTTTTCTTCATCCCACAACATCAATTGGTCACCCTTGGCCCAATTTCTTCACAAAACTTATCATCTAGAGCTAAATTGAGGACCAAAATGCAGCTGCCCCTCAAGCCTACAAATTTCACCAATAGAGCTTCAATTTCTTCAATTTGATGTCCAATTTTGTTGAGGAAGAAGCCCACACAATTTCCATAATTTCCTTTCACGAAATAGCTCACTAAGGAGTCCAAAATCCCTTCGATTTGGCCCATCCAAATTTCCGTTCTTTTCCGAATCGTCCGAATTGATTTTCCGTTAAAATCCCGAACTCGCCGAAAATTCTTTGAAAGATGAGTCGACATTCCTAAAATAAATCGTGACATGTCAGAACTTTCAATTTCTGAAATCGGGTTCAAATTTGCGTTTAATTTCAATCTGACGCGATTTTAGCATGACCTAGTCTACTGGGTAGCTTTTAGGAATTTTTGGTGCAATTGACATGTGGTCGATTTATTTCGAGCCACAATGTACATCTTCGACACATTGACAACTCTCAGTTGTCTTGAAAATCTCGAGATTTCAAATACGAGCACAGGGTACCAAAACGACAGAAAAATCGGTTTAGTGCCGATCGACGAGAATTTTACAATTAGGTGGAATCTCCCACATTTAATCACATACCTCTGTTGAATCGACCTATCTCTGATCTCTAATCGATTTTTAATTGTTTCGTAGTGACCCTTGCAGACTAGCACGGTCGAGCAGTCGATTTCTAGTCGAATTCTCAAATTTATTGCGTTTATATTCGTTAACGGCTTTACCTGATAGGCTAGTTGTCTCATGAGTGGCTAACTCAGAGAAAAAGAACTATAGGCGCGTTGATGAAAAGCCCAACTTATCCAATCGAAAACAGAACCTGAAAATCATAATGTCACAATTGTGCTGGAAATGATCCCTCTTACGCCACCTCTATCAATGCTTAGGACGGTCAATATATTTCCGCTTGGAAATCCACTTATTGCCGTGAACATGACCGAGAAGAGCTCAGCTTAAAGAAGAATCAAAGCCCAAATGTCGTTCTCAGATTAATTTGAAATTAATAGCAGTCAAGATACGTATAATATTATATAATGATGGGAGTCCGCTTCGTGAAGCATGGAAAGCAAGTCGGGAGAGGGCGAATCTCATACTTCACACAAAGCATGAGCGCACTGCATGCCCCGTAGATTCCAATTCCAACGGTTTTCTTCTTCTTCTTTGTCATTCTCGTCGTCGTTTCGCACATTGTCACTCCTGCACTTAAAGGTTGGGACTGAGACTTGGTCCATCGCTCAACGGCGATCGACGACGTGAGGTTCAGAGCCAAATCACAAGCCTGCCATGTCGGGGTCGAACTCTAAGTCTGACCCTGTCATTGTCGGCTTTTGCTTTGTTTGTCGTGATGTTCCGCAAAATTTGGACAGTGGAAAAAACTGGAATCTTTGAGCGCAATATATTTTTGTGCATGCGCTCTGTTTTTCAGCATGTTGGTGATGATGAGAACTTGCTGCTGATAAACCAAATGATCTATCGACTGTTCCACTCGATTCAGTGGAGTTTCGATGTTGTTTCTCTCGCTTCACTTGTTCGCAGATTCTTTTGGACCATTTTCCAGACCAATGTCACTGTGTAAGCGTCTTAGTTTGCGTTTAATGTTCGTTTTTAAAAAAATCTTTTACACTTGTGAGATTATTGTTAGCTCCTCTCTTCATGTGCGGGAGGTTTAACCAGTACTCTGTTTTCCTGCTTATCTGTCAGCGTTGCTGCTGACCTGGGTTGCAACCGCAATGCTCAATCGGTTCCAATTGGCGTAGCCTATGCTGAAATCTTTGTCGTGTATCACGGTGAAACGGAGTGGAATGCTGATGGAAGAATTCACGTTTCCTTTGCTTTTCGATTTGTCTTTAGCCTTCTAATTTTATAGAACTTGCTCATCACCTGGCGCATGTAGGACAAACGAACAGGATATAATGCAAATGCTAAGTTAATAGAGGCATCATTCTGCTGAACAATATCAGTTCTTGTCAAGCTGTATAGCTGCATTGGGCTACATATATATGTAATTGCATAATGAATCCACCATTATTTGCTTTTGCTTGAAGAATACATGTTGGTTTCCATATTGCCCCAACACATACACGAGTTTTCATCAACTTCATTACATCGCATTCCCTATTTTTCCAGAAATACAAGTTTGCATCTTTGACCCTATTTATCAAACTGAAATGACCTAATTACCTCCCTTCGAAGAAAAAGCCCCAAAAATGCGCAACGGACTTACCGACATAGAGAGTGTTCTTCTGGACGGGAAAGTTGGCGGCCACTAACCTTAAATGTGGAGCTATCCATGATGTGGATTTTGCAAAAATTGTAGTTTTTGTTATTGGAGTTGTTAAATGGTTCAGGTCATGTGTTCTTTTCTATGTGCTGTATACACAGCTAGAAGAATTTCAGTCCCGTTCGTTTGCCTTTTTAAAGGCTCGCATCTTGCATGTCCTTTGTGTAATCCATTAAAGATAGTAAAGCTTGTGTCTCATGACGAAGGTTTCCTAGATAGACATCTACTGAGAAAGAGTTTGGCAGTCTGCAGGGTTCAAATTGGTTCACAAGTGGAATGTCTTATCAGTGTTTCTATTGTTTCTTCTACATACAGGGTGGTGGTGAAAGTATTGATCAGCTTTATCAGCGTTGCACTACATGCTTGCGAAACATCAGTACAAAGCATAGAGGTAAAGAGATTATTTATGTTGCTTATTCGCAGAATTGTGGAGAGTTAGCTCAATGCTATGTTAGTAGTTTTATACATAAGTGACTCCTTGCATAATGTTGACTGGGCAATGTCAGTAAGTTTATACAAAAGTGACTCCTCACATAATGTTGACCAGATCGCCCTTTCAGTCTTGAAAACTAGGCATCACAGGACTTGGTGCACAGATTTAATTGTTGTTTAAATGTTATTGATGCTCTTTGCTTTTAAATGCCCTTTCTTCAGTTTGCTTGCTTTGTTATAGCTGAAGAAAGATGAAGATGACCATGACAATGATTTAATGCACTTTCTGTTTAAATTTTGATACAATTTAAGCTGGAGAGAGAAAGTGCAAATAAAACTTTCTTTACTGTGCAGGAGAGCGAGTAGTAGTGGTCACTCATGGTGGTGTAATCCGATCGCTTCATAGGCGGGCTTGCCCAAAACGGTCTGCTGGGAAGGTGCTGAATACTTCTGTCAACATTTTCCACTTGTCTGATGGGGACAACTGGGTATTAAAATCTTGGGGCGATGTTAGTCATCTCAAGCAAACAGAATATCTTGGAACAGGGTTTGGCGGGGATAAATCTTCTGGTTAGATCACCTGTGCTAAATGCTGTTTCAGTAGCCCTACTAGTGATGAGGTACGGTAAGACCAAAATCGGGGAGGAGAATCGAGAGATGGCATATATTGATTCTTCTAACAACAAGCATTACTTATCTTAATGGCCCAGAAGAGACCTATTTTATGATCACTCAACCGAAGTGTTCGGATGCCCTAATTTTTTGAAGCAGCCACATAAATTTGAATTGCTTGACATAGTCAATTGTATCCAGCCAATTACTCAACTCCTTTTATTATTTATACAAATCTTATAGATGCATCAGTACCTTCAGGTATTATTAATTATCTCTGATTGTTATCTTTCGGTGGTTCTATATTTGCAGCTTTCTTTATAGGTTTCTTCTTTAGCGTTGCTTATTTAGCAAGCACGAGTTCATTTGATGAGGTCTGCTTGATTTTGGTAACCCTTCGATTGCTTCCCTTTTATCCTCTCATATTGTCGATGTTTGGTGCTTTTGGTTTACGCGGCTCTATTGGTGGCATTCAGTCCTACATATGATAAACTAAGGTCAGTCAAATCGTGGATAAATATGTTGGGATAGTGTTTGAGATCTAAACCTGTCGAATTGTTTCCAATTTTAAATCCTGGCATAAATACCACGAACATATATACACGAGTTTTCATCAGCTTCATTACAACGCATTCTCTATTTTTCCAGAGATACAAGTTTGCATCTTCGACCCTATTTATCAAACTGGAATGACCTAATTACCTCCCTTCGAAGAAAAAGCCCCAAAAATGCGCAACGGACTTACCGACGTAGAGAGTGTTCTTCTGGACGGGAATGTTGGCGGCCATTGAAGCTTGCGCTCGAGCTTCGACTCTCAGCATTTTCCTCTCTCCGTTTAGCATCGGTTTCGACCGAGCGCGATTGAGGGGGGGCGATGGAGGAGAGGACTCGACTCTGGAGTAGAGATGGATCAATGCGCGGCCCGATGCGAGACTGAGTGGGCCTGATTGGGCCTGTGGGTGTAGAGGCCCATGATCAGGCCTACTCGAGAGGGAGGAGGGGGCTTTGAGCGTGAGCCCACATGATATTGGGCTCGGCCCAAAGAACTTAGGCCCATGGCGTATAGGTTTCTGAACAGACGCACAAGCTCCACGAAAATGCATTTGATCGAGTACGATATTACTGTTATTCCGCAGTCATTTGTCAGAGTCTAGAGGCGCTCGCTGATGACAATGCATTTGACATCGCATTAGATTTTTTATGGGGGATCGGATGTCTCTTGGACTTGAGTGCTGAACGCGCGCATGTGACTAGTCTATGGGATCAAGGGACAAAATGCAGTTTGCGGAATGATT
Source organism: Eucalyptus marginata (assembly GCA_014182565.1). Taxonomy (NCBI): domain Eukaryota; kingdom Viridiplantae; phylum Streptophyta; class Magnoliopsida; order Myrtales; family Myrtaceae; genus Eucalyptus; species Eucalyptus marginata. Next base: position 17,906,972 of record CM024593.1, on the reverse strand, counting down.
GCATGATTGCAGCTGCACGTTGCACTTCGCGCGAGCCTTGCGCAGATTTGAGAGACAAGGGTTAGAGAAAACTTTATTCAGCTGGGGAATCCTCACAGTAGCTCAAGAGCATAGTGGATGTGGCTTGACACGCAAGTTCAAGAGCCCTTGATCAGACCCTATACATCATGCTCGACTCATTGCGCCAAGAGCTTGTCAAAGGGAGGCCAATTAACTAGCCAACCGTGCCCTAATCATATCAGTTTTGCATGTAATTCACAATTACAACTCTATGGGTAGCTTTAAAAGTGAATTGCCCAGACAAAAGTTGGGCAGCTTGATCGCCTGTCTTCCAACCGTAAAGTATACATGTTCTTGAGAAAACGCCTTCAGAGAATATGAACAATTCAGATGTCTGGCCAGGAGCATCCCGATTCCTCGACAGCTGCTCCCGATTCCTCGACTGCAGAAAATTAGCGTGTCTATGGAACCCCATGATAAGTCTCCACATCGAGTTAATGGAAGATCTGATATCACTGGCCAAAAGAAAAAACCTGAAAACTTGGGAAGACCCAAATCCTATGGTTGCATCATTTCCCTGTCAATTGCCTTAAACTGAGAATGCTTATAAACAAGCAACTTCCCTCCATCACCAGCAGCTGCAAAGACAGCTGGAGTAGAATCACTGGTAGCAATACAAGAGACGCTGCCACCTGCCGCACAAGACTGATTAGACAGGGAATTACATCGCCCATGGTACCGAGATATGGAATCATAACATAACTGCAGGGCTTCTAAATTCTTAGATTATGGTATGGTAACATTAGTGCAGGGCTTTTTAGGCAACATTCACGATAATCAAATTTTTTAGGCAGCTGCAATCCACAAGGAAAACTCTATCGTATCGAGTTCTTAGTTTGATGACAATATCTAATTAATTCCTCGATTAAATTTGAACTGGGGTTCTGATCCTTAGAAATTTAAGACAGATATAGGGAAAGGGTACAAAGCCATTCGAATTTCAGTGGATGTTTAAGGCCAGCATGCACTGCCTCCATTACCAATAGTGTCACTCTGCCTGAACAACCAAAGTGGCTGTTCGTGCAATGGCACCAACTCCCACTTTATAAGCACCGCAAGGTTTCCCTCCTTGTGACGAAATCAGTCACTACTACAGAGTTTGGGGATGGGGATAATGCCCTGAAAAAGGAACTATGATATTCTTTCCTCTTGCTTGCTGCTGTGTCAGCCGTGACATATTCCACATGATTACTCACGCTAACCTTGTAGTTCTGGACTCCCTTTCCTTTACCAGCAAAATCAGGGAGCTAATTTGGTAAATGAGACTTCCAGAAGTTTTAAGACAAGCCAGAGTAGGGTCCTTGTTAGTGAATTGCAACAAATAAAATATGCTAGAGGAATTACTATCAAAATTCATGACTCTTCAAAGTCAAAGGAATGAGAAAGTATCATGAGAAGGGGTCAGTATGACCCTTGTGTGTCGTTAGACAAAGAAATGATAATAAATCATGACGAATTAGTAAGTGAATTCACTTATGATGACAAAGAAAAGAAAGAAAGAGAAAAAAGATAGAAAAGAGAATCATTCTACTTCGACAATGCCGGAGAAGCAGATAGTTTCACAGATTATTAACTAACCAATCCAAATGAGGCTAGTGTCAGTCGTGATTGTAAACCATGTGTATCCAGGACACAACACATACACACATACATATGGATATGTAGGCAAAGGACCTTATCACAAGAGAGACTCCCAGGTTTATTGAACTTCACTGAAGCTCAATCAAGAATTCATATGTACAGCGATCTTGATGACTTCCATAAACAAATGCAAAGAACAAAAGCCAACATATACCTGGGAATTGATGAGGAGTCGTCAGTCTTTTTCCAGTAGATAACTCCCACATGTAAACATATCCTCCATTTGTAGCAATGATCCCTTGACCAGATAATACACCAACTGAAGTGGCCCTGCAAAGGCAATCCTATATATTAAGCATCTGCTATGTGAAATACACAGTCTATGCCTCAAAGATTCGCATAAAATCTGGAATAACATATTAGGCTGCTAAACAAGCACAGTCACACATGACAGTGTCCTAAAAGCTTAGAGCTCTTTGAAACCAAACAGTACAAATGGTTAGCACATGCATCACAGGCTTAAAGAGTTCATATCCACGTCCACCCTTCTGTTGACAAGCAAACTACCGCCTTCATGACAAAGAAAATCTGAAAAAGCCATTGCCAGAATAAATCCTCCAAATCTTTGTATAGAAGAAACTTTGCAGAGAGCAATAGGATGTTTTCAGTCTATATTCTTGTGTTTTGTTTCTGATAAATTGATATAATTCTGCCTATAACAGTAACTGTGACCCTAAGATAATATACAATAAGCAACATGCCCATCTTCATAAGGATAAAATGGTCCATCTATAAAGAAACATATCCACCTTCAAACCATTACAACAAGCACAAGGAACCTAACCTGAAAGGGAAGCCAAAAGTCTCAATTAGCAAAAAAAATAGGTCTTGATGTCAACATGTTTTATAACACCTAGGGAGTAATTTCATAAGAATTAAACAAGGTGCTTAGTGATCACTTTAGACATTCATGAATGCAGGAGAATATAAACTAAAAAAGGCTTTAAACTTCCAAGTTGGGCACCTTTGATCCAACATATTTCCCAAGATAACCATTTTCTCTGCCAATAGAGCTAGTCTCCATCCTACAACTGAATCTGTTTGGCAGGCATTTGATTGATAGTCATCTTCAGCCTCAGAAACAGCAGCAACTAGAAGCCATAAAGCAATATCTTCCCCTTCTAAATGAAGAAAGCTGTGGTTTACATCATGCCCTGAGAAGTCCTTCATTGTTGCTTCCATAATTACATCGACATGCTCTAAATTTCTATTACCCGAAATAAAATCTTCCCTTCTCCATCTAAATAAGCTGATTGGAAGGAAGCTACAGATTGAAGGATTGGGATGAGAGAACTTAGACAAGAAAATGCGCTTCGATACATCCCTGAAAGAATTGTGAAAAAATTGACGAGTTAATGCAATGAAGAAAATATGCCAACAAAAATTGAGAAGTGCTGCAGGATAACAAAACGACCAAAAGCTGATGCGATAAAGGGAAAGGAGGGGCTATGAGTACAACAGTCTTGACCCAATTGTAATACTTCTGCTCTTAAGTTTTTGCCCAAAACTCTTGCATGGCCTTACAAGTATTCCACAGTTTTTCTCATCCTATTCAAACTTTTGTGTCGCCTCACACATTAACTAATGCATAACCATTTCACTAATTCTTAACTCCACTTACAAACATGCAACAGATTAAAAATGGATGTTTAAGCAGGACCTGGACCTCAGAAATATAGCAACGTACCACAGACTAAATTCCCCAAGGCCATTATGTCCAACAACTAAGTATGCATGTCTCGGGACTTTCTTCAACTCCACAATACAGGGAGAATCGCAATCGCTCGTTGGTATATCAAATTCTTCTGTTTCAGCACTGTAAAAAAGCATTTTTCAGATATAAATAGGCAGTATTTTGCAGTATTAACTATCGCATACACGTGAAGACCAAGTAATGCAGTACATAAGTTCAAGGTTCCAGATATAACGCTGACATAAAGAAAAGGTAGGGGGAAGAGCGATAAATGCTTTTCCATATCCCCATGTGGCATGTGACCATAATTTCCCAACTTCCACTAATCTCAGAATGTCAAGTCCGTATGGAGAATGCCACAAGGTACTATCTCTAGTTCATAAAGACAAGGAGCTTGGAAATTTCCATAACTTTTATTTTCACAATTAGGTTACTGTGCATCTTGCTAGGACAGCACCGAAATATATATAGATTAAAATGCCTACACTGTATTGGTATTAGCAGGTATCATTGCCAAGTATAGAAGCATGGGTAGCAAACAAGATTCACTATAGCCGGTTATATTGTGACACATTATAAGTCTAATTATTCCTAGACCAAGACAGACTGCCCTGACTGTGCATGGACATTTTATATTAAATGAGGTTATGCACTAATGTAGAAATCATCTTCTTGGTAGAAACTCTGGAAGGGCTTCACTTCAGAGATGAAACTAACTTCACAGCTATTTATTGCAGCATTTAATATACTGCCAAGAATTTACACCTCTGCAGAAGACATGTTACAAGCAATAGTCCAGTGGTTTTCTTTGCAGCAAGCACAACAACAACAAGAGCTAGCTTCAATTAAAGCAGGTATTAGTAATAACCTCCAGGCAGAATTCATGGCCCACAGATGCAGTCTCCCACTCCCTCCAACAGCAACCAGATAGTCAGGTTCGCAGACCAATATTGAGTGTACCCTGTCAATAGCTTTCAGATTTGCCACAAGAGTTACGTAACCCATGTTTGCTTGAACAATCCTTATGGCATTCTCATCAAATGAGACCAATGCACATGTCGAGCATGAACATGAAATTCTTCTTTCCCTGCAAGCATTAATGTCATAAATAATGTCTTTCTCATGACCTTCAAAAATTATTCGTCCAAATATGAAAGTAAATTATACTTGCAACATGGTGCTTCCACACAGCCAAGAAAAACGAGGCCTTTTCCATGCGGTGTGAACTGTAAGTAAGATTGTTCTGGCGCAATCTAGTGAAAGAGAAGCACATACCAAACAATACACTAATCATATGCAGCTCACAATAACCAAAAAAGATGTGCCAGAAGTCTTACAAAAAGAAACTTACCTGACCACCATGTATCTTTTGTGGGATCAGGGAAGGTAACTGGCGTATGACCAAGAAATGAAGGGCATCCTGCCCCTGCATGTTCAGTGGGTACCTTGTAAAGAAACAAGGTTTTCACTTTATCCTCTTCAAGGCCAGAGAGAATACAAATATATATCTCATTTTTGTATGTAACTCAACCACACTGCCACAATCGGAAGAGGATGAATATAGCAACCAACAAGCTGACATATGCTTTGCTGCTCATTATTGAGCTGCACATTCCCAGACAATTTTAACTGTGGAACAGCCTGATCTTTCTTAGCAGTATCTCTCATGCTATCAAGCATAACTGTGGATGGTAAAGAGTTTCTTGGTTTGTCAATTGAGGGTTGACATGAAGGGAAGCTCAAGATATTCTTCTCGTGTGAACCAGGGGGGTCCTCATTTCTATCATACTTAACATTTGTAGTAGGCAAATCATCGGACTGTCCAATCGTCAGGACTTTTGCAATATCGCTACTGCCTGGTTCATCATTTATCTCTTGGCAAAGGATGGCTCCAGCGGCAGTACATCTTTCAGCAATGCAATCATTTCTGAAAATCCTGCACACATTGCCTTCTGATGGTGGGCATTGAGACTTGCCAGTCAAAAGTGTTTTAGACTCAATCATGGCACAGTCATTGTCTGCAAGACCTGCTTTGGCATCAGCTTCATGGTTAGTCCTACTGCGATCATATGCATCTGCACTAGGGCTGAGCACGGTTCCCGGGTAGAACCGGGAACCGGAGAACCGAACCGGAGGGTCCGGTTCGGTTCTCGGTTCTTGAGTGGTCGGTTCCGGTTCCCGGTTCCATTTTGCGGAACCGGCGGTTCCGGTTCGGTTCCGGTTCGGATCACCAGGAACCGGAACCGGGAACCGGAACCGGACCAGTACCCTTCATAGAAACCTGATTTTTCTTCTCTCCTCCACTTTCCCTTCTTTCTATTTCCTCTGCATCGCTCAACCCTAATTTTTCTTCTCTTCTTCGCTGTCCCTTCTTCCTATTTCCTCTACAACGCTCCACCCCCGAGTCACCGATGACCCCACACTGGTCGACGACGTTCAGGTCGAAATCCATGGCCCTGCGCATCGCGGGAGTCTTGGGCTCTTAGGGTTCGGGGCGTGGCGGTTCTTAGTTTTTTCGTTTTTTTGTGTTCCTTCCTTCGCTGCGGGGTGGCGGACGAGCAATTGCGAATGCGGGGGCGGAGAGAAGGGAAAGGGGAGCGAGACGAAGCGGAGGAAGGGTGGTGGGTGGGTGGGTGCTGACATGGTTGCCATTGCCCGGTTTGACGATGCTGCCGGCTCTCGCCGTCGCGTGTGCTGCGTCCCAACGACGAGCTACTGGGGGCCGCGACGCTGCTGTTGTTCCACCGTCGGCCGTCCTCAACCTCGCCCACTTCCCGATCAAGTCCTCCTCAACCTCTTCGTCGTAAGATCTCTCTCTCTGTTTTTTGTGGGTATCTTTATCTGGGTTTTCTTTGTTTTGTCGATTTTCGTGTCTACGGGTAGAAGGTCGGAGCTTGAGCCGAGCTCAAGTGGTCGAAGCATCCCGATCTCATGGAAGAATTCAATGGCTTTTTGGAGCACTTGTGAGAATATCGGTAGTTCTTGAGATTTGTTGTTTATATAATTTGTCTACGTGTCTATGAATAATTTTGGTTATTAACGAGTCTCCTTTTCCAGATGGCTTTCTTGCTGGTATTGTGAGTAAAAGTATGTAATACTTCTATTCACCTCTCCTCTTCAAATAAATTTTCTGCCACATTTTATATGTTTCCTCTTTGTAGCAAAATCTGATGTTGATTGCTTACTGGATGAAGGGTCGCTCTCTTGATGGGCACATGTCTGGACAGCAAAGGCTGAGGATAAAGATAAGGAGCATAAGCGCGAGAATGATGGAGCCAAAGATAAGGAAAGATGCAAAGACAAGTATATGTTCAAATCCATTCAAGAGCTGGACTTGTCCAACTGTCAACGCCGTACCCCAAGTTACCGGCTTCGCCGAGATGATGTATAAAATGGTTTGCTTTTCTTAGCTTAGCTGTTTATAGAAGTTCATATTTTAATATCACCTGGTTGCTTGCTTGGTGTTCTGCGTATCAATTCCTACAGTCCGGAGGTCGAGCTTGGTGCTCAAGTGCTCAATGACCATTGGGTATACGTGACATCGGTAGTGAGGATTACTCTTTCAAACACATGCGCGGGAATCGGTATGAAGAAAGTTTATTCGGATGTGAAGATGACAGGTAAAGGCATTGGATTATTCTTCATGTCTATGGGCGTCGATGGTTTTGGGGATGTGGTCGAATCGGTGTTGAACGGGTGTGGGCGCCGATGTGCACAAAATATTAACTCAGTACAGAGAATTAGCAAAATAAGGAGCTGCCAACACATAAAAACCAATTCGATGCATAATCTGAGAAGGATGTAAAAGTTCTGCTAGGTTTTTGGTTTTGCATGTCTAACAAGGTCCCATTCCTCCATTGACGGGGGCACAAAGAAAACCAACTCCCTCGTCGAAGGCACGTCAATGCAAGCCCCCACAATGCATGATGGAGCAGGGCAAGATCTTGCAATGTTTGATGGAGCAGCAGCAACATTCTTACGTTGCTTAACAATGTATATACTCATTGTTAAGCAAACTAACATGGTAAAGTTTTTGGCTACTGGTTATGAAAACTCTTGTGCAAATAAAAGATATCTAACTTGCTGTTGGGCTGGTTGCTTCTGCTTGTTATGCTATTTAGTATACTTCGGTTTGTGAATCGCGTGTCTTCTGCCTATCCTACATCTTCATTGGGGATTGTTGGTCCAAACCATTAAATTTTGAGATGCTTTGCTGTCGAAATACTTCATATGATCAATAACTTTAATGAGCAGTTATTTATGTATCACATTCGGTTTGATCAACTCGCAATATAGGAATCAAATAGGGAGGTTGATCCAAATTTAAGTTCTGCCTTTTTCCTTTGGGTTTAGCAAATGGTAATGTGGATTTTAAATTCCATAGGAGTTTTGTCTTTTTCCTTCTTCGTTATAGTTCAAATCTTAAAAAAAAAAAAAAAAAACCCGTCGGAACTGGAACCGACCACGGAACCCGTGACGGGGTAGGTTCCGGTTCTTTTGACGGGTAGGTTCCGGTTCCAAAAAATGAAGAACCCGTACCAGGGGTGGTTCCGGTTCCGACGGAACCGAACCGGAACCCGGAACCGCTCACCCCCTAATCTGCACGCCTAAAAAAAAAAAAAAAAAATGGATGATTTAGCTTGTGCCCTTAAAAAGAAGCCTGTTAGATTTATGAAGTTGGACATTCCACTCCTTGTTCCAGGTCCTTGATATCAACAAAAATCCCACACTGATGTAAAACTTATCCCTAAGAATAAATGATCTTCCTACATTTTCTGGCAAAAATGATGAAGGCTTTTCAAAGCTCACTGTCAGAGAAATGGTAAATAAAACTTCCTTTTTACATAACTTAGAAATTAGGTTCATCATAATTTACGGTCCGTTTCTACTGCCTGCTTGTCACACCATTATAGGCATGCTAAATGAATGATCTCCAGGCAAGAACAGAAAATGAAAGCACCTGAAATACAATCAGATGCAGCTATGAGGCCCTCTTCAAATGAAAATGAGTCTGCCCTCATATTAGCCCATTCGGGTGGAAGGTCCGGAGATCCATAGTGAAAAACATTCCCGGAATCAACACGATCTCCTTGAATTTTTTCATTGGAGAGTGCACGCATTTCATCAAGACAAACAATACTATTTGTGCCACTCATATTGATATCATTAGGTTTATCCTGCAAAAAAATAAGACAAGCTTTCAATCTGTGAATGAAATATGTGAGCACATAGTAGCCTCATAGTAAGCCAATAAAGAAAATTTAGCAAGTAATTCAAATTGCCACCACATTGATCTACCTTAAAGCTGTCAGGAGCTGCTGCATTGCTATTCTTAGAACTTCTGATGATAGAAGCTGAATCTGCAGCTAGGACTAGCATGTTTTCTTCCCTTTCTACTCGTGCATTTTCATAGTTTGCTAGATCTGCAACATAAAAGAGAAAATTATCATTCAGTACAAATTACACAAAGCATGCAACCAATCTGTGAATTGTGTAATATGTATGTTAGTCTAGCAGTGATAACTGGTGTTTCCCCGTACCAGTGGATGATGCGTTAACAAATGAACCAGCATTTTTATCCTCAAACTCCACAGCACCTAAAAGATGTCCTGGATCACTAACACCTTGCTTTGCTTTACTCTTCTTCTTGAGAACTTCTTGAGCAGAGGGAGTGCTTGTGGAAGCAGAACTGTCATCATCGACTTGGCTACATCTTGACCAACAGAATCAAGATCACTATTCTCAGAGCTACAATTCAAAGGGTCCTTGTCCATCTCCCTCCGGGATGTGATTCAGAAGCCAATTCACCAAAATCAGACTTGTGGTTTGCAGCTACCACGCCTTCCGAATTGAGAGCTGTTTTGCCGAGACTAGCCAACTCACAATCGTGCGATTTATCTCCGTTGTCTACTGCAAGTCATAAATTGAGGGAAATTAGCCACCACATTATGACGTGATATGACTTCCTTCTATAATATTAACCCAGATTAGGTATACCTTGCAAACTATCATAAGTATCAAGTGCACAAAGAGGCATGTCGCTGCCATTGACACCAGCGTCATTCACAGATGCAGGTTCTTCAATGTTGTGCATTACCACAGAGTAGCTGAACCCAGGGGCTGCACCATCTTCTAACCTATCAAGCTGTGAGGCATTAAGAATGTTTCTCCATCCAATGCGCAAAGTAGAAAACCTCATTTTTAGCTTACACAAGAAAAAAGCTTTTCCAGAAATTCTGACGATGAAAAGGAAGCTAATATAGATATTCCCACCTCAATATGGGAGTTATTAGTAACATGATAAGGTCCAGGGGAAGTACTCAATATCATAGCTAAGACATTAACAAGAACAGGACTCTCAAAACTGTCAGGTGATTTCCATGAAAACAAGGGACTTACGGATTCTTCTGCTGTGGATACACATTGGATTAGGCCAGTAGATTTGTGATCTTCGGGGCATTCAAGGTTCTTTTCATCTGCATCTTCAACCTTATCATACTTGGTCACAATGTTTGAGTTCATTTGCTTCGACAATATTCCTGGAGATCCGCAAATGATTTTATCTCCACCTGAAGCTGAGTAAATGGATGAGCCAACACTGCTACGCTTCCACTGACTTCCCTGACCTGGTCCTCCTGGATTCAAGTCCTTAGCATTTTCCAGAACTGATGTTTGCAGTCTTTTACAGAGAACTTCAGAGCTGGACCCCGTACCTGTGTTTTCCAGTCTCTTACTTCTCTTTCTCGTAGTTCGTGGCTCAACCAAACATGCCAGTAAATCAGGATATGAGCGTGAATCAGGGCATCTAAGTTCTTGCTCTGTTAGGGAAGGGCCACTGCAGAAGCTGGAGATTAGCAGATTCGGTTTTGCAATTCCATCTACATTGGCCACTAGCTCCCTAAGCAATCGTTGGACCAATGGATCCTTAAAGCCAAAGAACTGCATACCATATAAATAGATGGGAATTTATTATGTTCAGCAGCAAGAGTAATTGCTTAATCATGCTGCATATTCAAATCAGAGATGAGTAAAGAAAAGTAAAGCCTTTGCATTCCTTTGCACCAATACCAAAAAGATATTACTGAAGCAATCACTCTAAAAATTATATGAAACAAAAGAAGCATCAAAAGACCTTTGTGGAAAAGCTCACTGTAGATTTCTTAAATATTTCAGGAGCTCTAGCTAATGCTTCTGTGATATTAAAGATCATTTTGACTAGCGAACATTGTTGCGGAAAGAGATTTGGTCGAAGAATCAATACCCAAGAGCTACATGACATGCTCTCTGGGAGGAACCAACAAGTTCAAAATGCACATACAGGAGAATATGACATATTTGGATCAAGTTTGCTAACATATTGCAATCTAGTCATTTGAAATACTTCCAGATGAAACAACAGCAGTGGGTACCTATTTTATCAAAACTTCAAAGATGACACCCATGCCTTATCAACTGGTAGCAAAAGATAACAGCACCAGCAATATCAATTTGGGGATTAATGTAAGAGGTCTCAGCATCAAACGTGAATTCGATGCATTTCCTGAGGAATATAGTGATTACAGCATCTGGATCCTATCTTATTCATATTCTATGGAGCCCAACCCATCACACTAAAATGCCAAGCTCATAGAATTATAAGTAGGCATGTCATAAGAATGTCAAAAGATGAGAAAACAAGATGATGAGATAATATATGAAGTCTAAGGAATGTGTTCAACTCTTCAAAGCCTCCTGTATTTCTGGAAAGAGAGGAGATATGTTAATTTTTCTGGATCATGTAAGAATATTTTGTTTCATCCGATGACACAAGGCCAACACACAACTAATTGCAATGCAGACTATTCCTCGGTGATTTTCAATCCTGCCAATTCATTAGTCAAGTGCGTTTTATTCCTTTATTGATTTTGAAGTCGAGTCTAAATGAAACCAAAAAACTCTTGAAACCTATTGATCAAGGTCAGTGCCTTGTACTCAGACCAAGAGGGGGAGGAAGGGCAAGGGGGATGGAGTGAGAAAGCTTCCATTTAATTAACTGTGATTTTCTGAACTCACCTCTACATCAAATTAAGAAAATGAAGATCTCTCAATGACTAAAAGTGAGAGCACAAACTGGAAAGCAACACATTACTAATCATGTGAAATTCTGAAGTTTAATACTGAAGTACCAGTATACCTCAGTGCCATCTATCTTGCAAGAAAATCTCTTTCCATGCCATATCTTCATACGGGGAAACCTTTCTTTTGAAACCTATCCCAGGCAATGTTCGGGTTTGCCCAGAGCATGAATGTCCTTCCGCAGCAGTAACCTGGATAAGAGTGAAGTCAATTAGATTGATTTCTGAAGCAAGACCTCAACAAAATTACCAAGTATATAGCCACACACCATAAACAAAGGCCCTTTAGAACCTTCACAAACTTCTATCTTACATCTGCTCCCACCATGAGCTCGGACAGCTTGATATCCAATCGGATAAGGGTATCGGTCTTTTCCCTACAAAAAAGGGAGGGAAGTTGACGATGAGATCAACTTAATATAGATTTAGATTTACCTAGGATGATAGACATAACATGCGATGCACGTAATATTGCTATGCATAGAGTTAGAGCCAACCCCTGTGCCCATCCTTCTCTAATGCTTTGGAGTTAGAAGGAAAATCAATTTTCAATTTCTGTGGCATAGTTACAAATAAGGGTACTTAAGAGTTGTACCAAGAAATACTAAAGGCCCCCTATGAGATGCTTTTGGATGATGAAACGAGTATAACGGATGTTAGTATGGTGTATGAGTAAGTTGTAATGTGCACATACTCAAAGGCCCACGTCACGTGGAAACCTCGAGCAGTCTGCTTGAGGGCAAGGTACACATGGTTTCCGCTAAATGATGGTCTGACTTCTAAAAAGAAGCTCTGGATGAATAATCATGTTTTCATGCTAAAGGTTCCCTTGTAAGGAAAGTAAGTGAAGACGAAAGTTCCAGTTAGCAGCATATGTGATGCTAGCTCTAGGCATGGGTTCTTATTGATGCGCTTTAGAGTTGATCCTTATCTCGCACAATCTCAATGAAGCAGGAAGGGATTTAATGAAACTCTCGATGTAAAAGTTAAAATCAAACAGATTCTTCCAACAGTAAATTGCTAAGCATGAACATGAATACAGCTTCTGTAGAACTTGTTTTCTTCGTCAAAATTATAATATATACTCAACAGCTGCTACCATACGGAATCTGTTCTAGCTCCCATCGCTCTCACTTTTTATACCATCTTCGCATTAATTGAGTCATTCTCCCCCTCCCCACCCCATCGCAGCGTACGATGCCACACGAAATTCACAGAAAACATAGACATCACGGTGAATTGGACTCTGCTTCTCTTCCGGAGATGAATTCTCTCAACACCCTGCACGGTGCACACAACTCCATCCTGACTATAGCCCCCATCTACATCGTTAGCCGACAGCTTAGCCAATCTAGCCCCCGTCTCTAATATGCAAGTTCCACGTCATATCAACCCGATACAGCTCGCTAAACCATCGCATCGTCCAAAATTCAGGTCATCGGTGCACACGGAAGCAACCTATCCCCAGCAACCACAAGCCCGTCGCAATCCGAGACGAGAAGCGATTGTAAATCAGGCGTGCTTATTGAAATCGATGCGGAAGCACTGACGATGCTCGATCGAGAGAGCACGCAAAAGAAAAAACGAAAAAACAAAAGGATCCGAGTGGGAACGAACCCTAGAGCAGCTCCAGTACTTCTTATCCCACGGTCCTTTGTACAAGCGCCCGATCGAGATTATCTCCAGACCGTCAGCCTTCGCCACTTCGTCTTCCTCCTGCTTCGATTTCGCCATTGACGTCGCCGACCTCAGGTTGAAGGAGGTAAAAAAGAAAAGAGAAACAGAAGAAGAAGAGGCAGTGGAGAGGGACGAGATGGCGGGAAAGAGAAATGGCAGGGGACAGGATCACCTGTAACGCAAGTATGCATCTAAATAAACAAAAGCCCTCGTGGAGTGCCGATGACCGTCCGATAGAGTGGGGGTCAGTTTTTTGCCTTTTTGGTCGGATGGTGGTGGTGAGTTTAGTCCGTTGAGATGTTCAACCCAGAGACTGGACTGATCGATGGACCAAAAAATGCGAAGAAGGAAAAGATATTAAAATCGCCGTTGCCGGCGATCGAACCCGGGTCTCCCGCCTGACAGGCGGGGATAATCACCACCATACTACAACGACCCGGTTGTGAAGGAGCGGCAAAGTAATTATAAATAAACTTCTTCATATGTTTCAAAACCTTTCCCTAATCCCATCAAACAAGTAAATCGAGTCAGGTTTTGGCCAAATAAAAATTGACCCAAATCCACGTAAGATAAATCTAATGACTAATACACAACTTGACTCACATTTCTAAGATACTTCATATCTACCTTAATTTATGAAAACTTATATTCAAATTAAGATAAGAGCAAAGAGTAAGCGAGCGTAAGATTGAGTAAAGTGAAAAAAAGTCATAAAAATAGGGTTGGGTCTAAGTAAGTTGTGGCTCATTTGACACTTATATTATTTGGGCTTTACAATTTTAAATCTATGTATGACTCATTTATTAAATATAACATAACTATATAACAGCCTAGTTCATCAAATATGGGCTAAGAAATGGGTCTATAGCCCATTTTGATAGGTCTAGATTTTACTAGTACTCAAATGTTAAAACTTATCCGCCAAACTAATGGGGGAATTACATTTTTTTTTTGTCGGTCATATTCTAACTCTCAACTCACTATCAAACTTTTACCATACCTCTTTGCAAAGCATGAAAATCGAAACCCATATCTAAAACTTAATATCCCCACCCTAATCCCTCTAAATCCCCCATCTCTTCCTTCTCATATGAAAAAAGTAGCCACTAGAGTAAACTCCAATAGTTGGGGAATTACTAGTTATAAATAGATAGGTGGTTACTTATTTTTTCCGCTATGAAATCATTCACCACATTGAAGCCCTATCTATTAACACTCCAACATAGGACCATGCTTCTCTACGTGAAAAATTTACTGTAGCCACATGAAGGAGTTACCATCTCCTGACAAATTAATTTTTAGGAATAATACTACTAAAAGTTCTAAATCAATTCACCTCTAACTCATTACCCAAAATTAATTTTTTTGTTACAAAATTCTAAACTAATATATTCATGATCAACAAACCTCTTTGTTACTCCTGTTAATATCCTATTAAGTTATTGACATGAAAATACACACGACAAGCAATTTGTTTGATATGGATCCAATGTGGAAATTTGGCATAAATGGTTTTAAACAACATCATTATGGGGAAGCCAAATATGAAGGAAAAAAACTAAGATTGTGAATCATGGCAAAATTGAATATGCTTTTCTCTCCTCCAATCACCAAATCTTTGGGGAAAATTAGAGATTTCAACAAATTTCCGAAACATGAGAGAACTTTTGTTTAGAAGGGAAGCTACTGAAAATGGCAAGAATGGATGGAAGTCATTATCCGCAACCATCAAGAGGATCCTCAACTCTTTGATAGAGATAAGGCGATGGAGATCTGTGAGACTTAATAAATTCTTCGCTCAAGAACAATTATCCTATGAACTTGGCAAGGCAAAGTTCACCTAGAAATACGTTGCCAATAATTCTAATGCTCGTCCTAAGAAGCCCGCCACTTTGAGACTCTTTCCAAGATCTTCTTTTCCAACGAGCTTGAATTTCTAAGATGAAGTTATCTCCAAAAGCCATTTAATTTCACATTAGGAATTCAACGGCATATGGGATGGAAGCTAATGGAGAGAGATTTGTTTCTAGTATATCGGCTTAAAAAATTTATCACAATACAAAAATTAATTCAAGATAAACGAGCGTATTAATTCTTTTGATGGTATTATCTGCAATCTTCATTATCATGCACAGGCCCCTCCTGTTTTCCCATCATCTTCCCGGGAGGCCGTACCGTCTCAGACGACGTGCGTGTCGACAACACAGACATCATCGGTACTGTGTTCCGGTATTTCATACGTCACAAAGCGCCGCGCCATGCGCTTCTTCTGACGGACGAAGCCCCCAGTCGCATTCTACTCAGCGAACACTGACTCATGAGCTTTTCCCACTTCGAAAAGCTTCTGCCATAGCACACCGGATGATGCACCATGTGCGTTTCGTTTCCCCACGGAAGCGATTAGCAAGTGTGGACCTTGATCATGTGCGATAAACATCCATGTACGTGTATATTTCGATGATAAGCAAATAATTTCAATAGCTTTCATTTCGATCCAACTCCTTGCTTGCTAACTTAAATCGGCAAATGGGGGCTTCTGGAGTCAAATATTGATCGTTCGAATTGCCTTTTACTCAATCAATTATTGTTAAAGGCTATTGAGAGAGAGAGTGTGTCCAGTTTAAGTAAATCCTCCCGCCTCTTGTCCCCAAAATTAAGCGTAGGTGTAATCAATTAACAATTCACATAGGACAGCAACGTAGAATAAGAGAATTCAACACACAGTTACATAGAATTTGATATTACATAGAATTTGATATATTTTAATGGTCTGATGATAATTTTGTTTGTTATTTATTTTCTCAGGATTCTTAGTTTAAATGATCTCATGCTTGATTTTTTTGGTATGACTGAATGTGAAGAATACTGGACATTTTAATCTCTATCCTCCCTTGATCTTTTTGCGGGTTCTATCTCTTGGTTTCCATCTGGTTCTCGATCTTCATCTATTGAATTTTCTCCCTCATGTTGAGCGATCTTACACCTTAAAACCCAAATGTAGTGTTTGTCTAGCTCGGTCCTTTTCCTCATTACACTTTTGTTAGATATCAGCAACCGCGTAATCTTCATCAAATAAATCTTCATTAAGCTCACTGCTAATGTTAAAACAAGTTGCACAAGAACCAATAGAAGTGTTGGAATTCAAGTCGGCGGAAGACAACTTACCTAATTCCGATGCGCAAACAGCAAATAGCCCCGGAACGAACGTTGAATTGCGAATGAATCACGAACAAAGACTATCTCACGTCGGTTTGGATGCGATCATGAGGAAAGCACCCGATTTCCACGGCGTAAATGCAAATTGTTCTTGCAAAACTGAAATGGAACGCCTTCTTCCTTTGATGGAAATGGAACAAAGAAATGAGAGGAATTTCTGATCGTATGCTTTGCCAACCCATCCAACGGTTGTGTTCGGGAGGCTTATATACGTCTCCCTTCGTACCCCTCCATTAGTGTCTTTCCATCGTAACGTTTCAACTTGAAACGGTGCGTCCAATCGCACCCCATCATGGACGTTCCAGCTAAAGTACAACATCTCCCACTCGGACATGATGGGCTTGATAGCGTTTTATCAAGAATATAAGGCAAGGCGTCCAACATTCATCAACTTTACAAAACAATTCATACTGGCAAGTAAGCCGTGCGACCAGTGAGTACACCTGCACTTGGGAGCTCAAATTATGCACCTGTTAGGGATGACATAATGGCTACAACCCCGAAAAAAGAAATAAGCAATTGATGTCTCACGCATCTTTGCACATATTTTGTTACATCAATTCAAGTATACCTATCCCTTAAAGGCTATACTTGATTATCCTCAAAACACCATGTATTTACAATTATATCCGCAACCACATAAGGCGATATAATTGGTCGACCAATAAATACATGTGACAGATGTAAAACAACAATAGTCTTCCTTCGCACTCATGTCTCTCTCAATTTTAGAACAACTGCTTTCCTAGACACGTCCCATAGGCCATATCTATTCATGACCGCCCGTAACAAGCTAAAGTAGCAACATTGATATTTCATTTCAAGAACATAGTCAGAAGTAACATATTGCACAAATTGAGGTAAATTATAAATTACCTCAAGGGCTCACACGATGAGTAAATAGGGATAATTTTACTCACTTTCCCTTGTCGGTCGAACAAAGCACATGTAGTATGAATTACATGCTATAGTGGATTTTTATTTCTATAAGAGCGTATGTCATTTCTTAAATATATCTAGTATACGGATCTTAGCCTAAACATAGTCACGTGCTTCTCACGTACTCATGTTTAGCTCAAGTGCTATATTAGCTCACTTTCTATAGCACCCAATTAAGTACTCGCATCCAGCATCTTACAGGCATACATGATTGTGGGGCTATCATGTTCGGTCTTATTATAAACAAATCATAGACCTCATCTTGACTCTAATCAAGGTGACATATTTTATGTACCAGACTTGCTCTTCAGCATTTATTTGTACATAATGTCTCATCTCAACATGCTAACTATAACACTTGAGGCGATTGCTCGTGTGAGTAAGCCAATCATTACCCGTTGACATGCTTTCCAATAATATATGTGTGCTTGTGCTAGTCTCATAATGGATTTGTACTTCTTGATAAAACATCAAGTCATTAATAAACAAACAAGTACAATACATATGTCCACAAATACATAAAACAATGATCCTCTACAATAACACATATCACATTTTATGCAAACCTAGTGACATCCTGTGGGTCAAGAATATGTCTCTAGGAATAGCCTTCGTAAATGGATCAGCAACCATTCTATTGGTTGAAATGTATTGTAGAATCACTTCTTTCCGCACTATAATATCTTTGATGAAGTTATTCTTTATGTCAATGTGCTTTGTCCTTCCATGATACTTGGGATCTTTTCACATAGGCAATGGCTACTTGATTATCGCAATAAACTGTCACTGGTCTTGGAACCTCAGTGACAGTGGCTAAATTTTCAAAGAAATGTTTTAGCCATACTGCTTCTTGCACTGCGACAGAACACGCAATAAATTCAGCCTTCATAGTTGACAAGGCTATGCATGTCTGTTTTTTGCTATTCCAAGAAATTGCACCTCCATTGAGCAAGAATGCATATCCAGAAGTCGATTTACGCTCATCCAAGTCTCCACCCTAATCAGCATCTGAATAACCTATTAGGCATAAATCATTCCCTTGGTAACAAAGTCGATAGTCCATGGTGCCCTTCAAGTATCTCAGGATCCTTTTCACTGCTTTCCAGTGTACTTGACCGGGATTTGATTGATATTGGCTCACCAATCCTACGGCATAACATATGTTGGGTCGAGTACACATCAAGCATACATCAAACTTCCGATCGCACTAGCGTAGGGAACAGTTTCAATCATTTTAATTTCTTCTGGTCTTAGGACACATCTCAAGCATTAGGCCTTCACCTTGCATGACAGGGGTATCAATGGGATTACAGTGCTGCATATTGAAACGATCAAAAATCTTCATAATATAAGCCTCTTGTGATAAAGTAAGGAGTTTCCTTGATCGATCTCTTTCGATCTTAACTCCTAATATATAAGCAGCTTCTCCCATGTCCTTCAATTCAAAATTGAAGAACAACCATTCTTTTATGGTGATTACCATAACCTTGTCATTTCCAGCCAACAGAATATCGTCCACATAAAGTGATAAAATCACAAATTTATTTTCGGACCGCTTGACATATACACAATGATCTTCTTCGATCATCGTGAAACCAAAAGTTGTTATGGCTCGATGAAAACGAAGATACCACTGTCTAGATGATTGCTTAAGGCCATATATTAAGCGATGAAGTTTGCAAACTTTATGCTCTTGACTTTTAGCTATGAAACCTATTGGTTGTTTCATATAGATTTCCTCATCTAGTTCTCCATTGAGAAATGCCGTCTTTACATCCATTTGATGTAATTCAAGGTCCAAACATGCAACGATGGCTATAATAAGGCGTATTAAGGCAAACCTTACAACTGGTGAAAAGGTTTCCTCATAGTCTATACCCTCTTGTTGAGTATAACCTTTCGCCACAAGACGAGCCTTATACTTTTCTATGGATCCATCCGCCCTTTGCTTAATCTTAAAGACCCATTTGTTTCCAATGGCCTTTCGATTGGGTGGTAGATCAACCAAGTCCTGACATGATTTGTCCTCATTGACTCCATCTCATCTTCCAAAGCTTTTCTCCATTCTTCCTTATCAGAGGATGAGAGAGCCTCTTAAACAGTCTTAGGCTTGGCATCATCTTTATGAGCAATCATAAATGCTTCTCCTTCAATCTCAAAATGACGACGAGGAATACTTTTACGATTACTTTTACGCAACCGAATTTCTCTTGAATTCAATTCGCCAGACGATGCAACACTCCCACTAGGTCTTTCATGTTGAGGTAAATCTTCATTTCCCTCCATAACATTAGTGGGTGTATTATTAAGATCTTCCATCTCATATAATTGGAAATCCTTATCAATTTCACCTCTACTAGGAAAATCGTTCTCCAAGAACGTGACATCTCGTGACTTCTTTTTCGGTCACACTCCCATCAGCTTGTTCACCTATGAACACATACCCTTTGTAGTGTTTAGAATATCTTATAAATATACATTTCTTCCCTCTAGGGCCTAATTTGCCATATTTATGGGAAGATTCATGAACATAAGCTGCACATCCCCATGGACATAGACTACTTAAGTCTGGTTTTCTACCAATCCATAATTCATAAGGGGTGAAAGTGACCAATTTTGAGAGCACTCGGTTAAGTACATAGGCATCAGTCAATTATGCATCTCCCAAAAAAGAGATAGGTAAATTTGTTTGCGCCATCATAGACCTAACCATTTCCAATAGGGTTCTATTCCTTCTCTCAGCTACCCCATTTTGTTGTTACTAGGAATAGTCAATTGTCGTACAATTCCCTTTTCATCACAAAGAGCCTTGAATTGCTCCGATAGATACTCACGTCCGCGATCGGTTCTCAATGCCTTTATCATTTTGTTCAACTGATTCTCCACCATCGTTATATATCGTCTAAAGTAGTATAATGCTTCTGACTTATGGGAGATCAGAAAGACATAACTGAAACGCGTGAAGTTATCTATGAAAGTAATGAAATATGAGGCTCCATGCCTCGCCCTTACATTCAAAGGACCACAAATGTCAGAATGTATGAGTTGCAATGGAAATTCAGCCCTAGTCCCTTTACCGAATGGTTTTCTAGTTGCTTTTCCCGCTAGACAATGTTCACATACGGGTAGATCAACATTAGTGAGTGACCCTAAAAGGCCTTCTCTAGCTAATCTTTGCATTCTTTGCAACCCAATGTGACCTAATCTAGCATGCCAAGTATTTGCATCAATCTCAACATTACTAGAAGATGCAATTAAAGAAAAACAACCATTAACATTAACATTGTACTGATTATAGTCAATGTCTAACACCATAAAACCATTCGATACATGACCTGAACTATAATAAACTGTTCCATACAAAATGTCAATACAATCACCATGAAAATTTAATACATAACCTAGGCTAAGAAGAACAACTATGGAGACCAAGTTTCGTCGAATATCCGGAGCATAGAAGACATCATGTAGGAATAGGCTTCGACCACCACGTAAAATTAATTTACATGTGCCGACACCCTTCACTTCAACTCTTGAGTTATTCCCAACATATATCCATCTTCTTCCGTGCTGTATCCGACGATACTCCACAAATGCTTCTCGGTCTCTAGCTACGTGGTCTGTTGCTCCTAAGTCTACACAGTCCATATTGGATGAGATTCAGCAAGCATTACAAGTACTAGAAACAAAAGCATTACTTAAAGTAATGGAGTAATAGGGTACCTCTTTCGGCTCGGTGCATTCACGAGCAAAGTGACCCATCTTGCCACAATTGTAGCACTTCATCTTGGCCTTGTCCTTCTTCCCACCACACTTCTTGCGTTGGAAGGTCTTAGCCCTTTTAGGTGCCTGATCAGTCTTCTTCCCTTTGTTATTGAATTGAGAATTCCTTTTGCGCTTGAAGCCCAAAACTTTACACGAACTCGATTCAGCAACATAAGCATGAGTAGAGGATCTTGCAGCCTCTAGGCGCTCATCCTCTAATTCCAAATGACGTGCTATATCATCAAAAGTGACAACATTCTCATTATGCGTCATATTGATCTTCATATGCTCCCAATTGTCGGGAAGAGACCTTATAACAGCCTGAACCTGCTGTTCATCAGTAAGGGGTGACCTGCCGACTTCAGCTCACAAATCATATTTGACATCTCCCGAAGATACTGCCTCATCGTTATATTTGAGCGCTTTCGGTATGTGTCAAACTTGATGGTGAGTCTCCTCGCTTAGTGGCGAGATGTACCCCCAAACTTATCTTTCAAGGCAACCCATATTGTCTCGAGCTTTGTCATAACTTTCAAACTCACACATGAGATCATCTTGCATACAGCTCAAGAACATGATGCGAGCAATGCTATTCTTCTTTTTCCAAGCTTGATAAGCTTCTAGATCTCTCCTGTGTTGAGCTGAAGTTCCATGCTCAGGTTCATCCATGGTGTGGTTGAGGGTTTCCAAAACCTCTTGCTCCTTAAGGATATACTGAACCTTTCAGTGCCAAATATCATAATTGTCACCGTTCAGCTTCTTACCCTTATTGAGGTCAGCCACAATGATCTTGGATGCCGATGCCATAATCAATTGCTATAACACATTGACATAATAGACGCAGAATCAATACTAGCACATTTTTCAGAGTAACACACATATTTAATTTGCAGCAAAAACAAACTAAAATAATGATAATTCAACAAAAAACACAGAAACAAAAGTTCACTATGTTCCCAATCAACTTCTATGTACGATTGTTCTATTATTATTAATTAGTTTAATTTGCACAAATTTTGAGTTATAGGTGAGAACTCCTTCGAATTCTACCAACCTACGAACTCCCACTAGGAAAAATAATTACATGACCTCATGTAATGTCTACATTTTTCCATTAACACAAAAGCATAGCATGATGTAAACCAATGTACAAATAACAATCATGCAGCAACTCCAATCAAAACCACAATTCAACATGTAACGGATTTCCTACCATTGTTCGAATTTTCTAGCAACTTGAAAATTGCAAGTATATTAAACTATATACATGATATCATCAAACCAAGCTCTACACAACATATATGACATCATTTGCACACAAGCTAGCTATTGTATTTCCTAAACCACAAGAAAATACAAGCTACAAATAAATAAACTATGCATTAAACCCCAAAAAATACGCGTACATAGGGTTTCCTACACATTTTCATACATTTATAAAATCCAAAAATGAAAAATAATTATACCACAGTGTAGAGGACATCCATACGAACCCAACGCCACCAACCACGCTCCAATTGGAGCTCGCACGGGCCTCCACGCGTCGCCTAAGTGCGCGGCGCGTGTGGCGCACGCGCCAGCGAGCCAAAAAGCTCCTGGCCGGTCCGACCGGTTCGACCGCTGACCGGTCCGACCGCTGACCGGTCCGACGATTGACCGGTCGGGTCAACGGTCAACGGGTCGAGTCGCTGGTCAGGTCGGGTCGGGTCGCTGGCCGGTGACCGGCCAGCCAACTACCGCCGGCGGTGACGTCATCGATGACGTCATCCCAACGGTTACCGACCGTTGGATGACGTCACGTGATGTCATCACGCGCTAGTTCGCCTACTGGCGCGTGACGCGCACCTGTCGGTTGGCTGACCGGCGCGTGTGGCGCACGCGCTGGCAAAAGCCAGCGCTTCAGGCGCGTGGCGCCCACGCGCAGCGGCTTCTGGCCGCGCGTATGGGCGCGTTCGGCGTCGTACGGCAACGTTCGACCCATCACCGGACTCGTCTCGACAAGATCTTTCACCCTGTATATTCAAAAATTAATTTTGGCCGAAAAATTATTTCGAAAAAGGCTAAAACCGTACGGGTGTACGCGACCTCGAGTCCATTCTTCGCTTCTATTCGATTTCAAGTTTTTCAGATGGCAATTCCAACCGTTAGACATCCAAACAGTGTAGACTTCATACTCTGATTCTCAATATCAAATGGTAAATGAGAAAACTCAATGAAAAAACAAGGCAGGAATCATGACTGGGCTCTGATACCAATGTTGGAATTCAAGTCGGCGGAAGACGACTTACCTAATTCCGATGCGCAAATAGCAAATAGCCCCGGAACGAACATTGAATTGCGAATGAATCACGAACAAAGACTATCTCACGTCGGTCTGGATGCGATCACGAGGAAAGCACCCGATTTCCACAGCGTAAATGCAAATTGTTCTTGCAAAACTGAAATGGAACGCCTTCTTCCTTTGATGGAAATGGAACAAAGAAATGAGAGGAATTTCTGATCGTATGCTTTGCCAACCCATCCAACGGTTGTGTTCAGGAGGCTTATATACGTCTCCCTTCGTACCCCTCCATTAGTGTCTTTCCATCGTAACGTTTCAACTTGAAACGGTGTGTCCAATCGCACCCCATCATGGACATTCCAGCTAAAGTACAACAAGAAGAAATGCGTAGTCATCCTTCATGCAATGGTAAAATTTCCTTAATAGCAGACCTAATACAATTGTTATATTGTGTGGATAGATGTTGACTGTAGAACTATCTATTATAATATGCTGTGCATATAGTTTGCATAAACATTTATTTGAGTTTGGTTTTGACTGGGCTTTCAATTTCCCCTCATTTCATATGTAGCAACGTCTCCGGTGAATGTTATTTTCCAGCCTCTCCTTACCTCTCAAACTGGCATAATGTGCGGGTTGGTGAAGACTCAAAACAATCTCTCTTAATATTGCAATTAATTTTGATGGAGGTCTATTGTTGCCGATGCCAAATATGTAATGTACAATTTGCTATGTGCAGAAACAGTGTCGCAAGTCCTGGCTACCAAACATTAAAATGTCAAAGTTGGTATTGGCAACAAGTC
Organism: Eucalyptus marginata; assembly: GCA_014182565.1. Classification (NCBI taxonomy): domain Eukaryota; kingdom Viridiplantae; phylum Streptophyta; class Magnoliopsida; order Myrtales; family Myrtaceae; genus Eucalyptus; species Eucalyptus marginata. The sequence goes on along the minus strand of CM024593.1, from coordinate 17,882,783 downwards.
ATCTTACGACTTGATTAGTTGATGACCTTGAAAACTTGAAACATTTCAATTGCATTATCGCTTCTTTCTTTGCCAATGTGATTCTAAATGCTATAAAGGCCAAACCTCTTTGCTCAATTGCAAAATTCATGTTGTGCAATTGTTGCTGATCACCCTAGACCAAAGCCTTTCAAGTCGAGGCAATATCTAGAACTGATGAATTGCCTTTTTTTTTTTTTTTGGCATGGCTGCAACCATCTAGAAGTACCAAAGACGCAGGCATGTTTCTGGAAATGGAAGCGACCCAAGATCCGAAAAAAATTCAGGTGTTAACTTAATGAAACTTAGGGCTAGCTCCCTTCTATTCTCCAGCATGAAGACTATGTCCCTCTCGATAATTGAATTGTTTTTATCTGAAATTTAGTACTTCTTGATAAATTAGCGTGTTGACACATCTTCTCATGCACTGGATTTCAAGCAGAGCTATTACCAAGAATATGTAAAAGTGAAGACTCAAGTCGAAGCACCATAGCGTACACAAAGGTAGGCGCGATATCGATCTAGAGGGAAAAACAATTTGTTTGCTTGTATTGCTAGGGATGATTTGACGAGTAAGGAGGAAAAGTTCCTTAAGACATCTTCCGAGTTACTACCAAAGATTATCGCGTTGCCTTTGTTATCTATAATTTCCTTAATTAATTGTGCAAAAATTCACAATGCTCTTTACTTCTCCGTTTGATAAAAACACATTTGAAAAGCCCTTTGAGTGATTAATATTATTTTTTTTAATTTCATTTGTTCAAAATTGAAAAAAATAATGTATGAAACATTTTAAATATAAATTTTAACAATAATACTAAAATAATCAAATGCATATATATATTTTTAAAAAAAAAGACCAAACCCTTCGGAATTTTTTTAATTTCTATTTGCTTAGAATTGAAAAAAAAAATAATGTATGCAACTTTTTAAATATAATTTTTGACAATAATGATAAAAAAAAATCAAATACATATATATAATTTTTTTAAAAGAAACAGATCAAATCTTTCATCGAAATATTTTAACTTTTATTTGTTTAAAACTGAAAAAAAAAATAATGTATGCAATTTTTTAAATATAAATTTGAAAATAATGCTAAAAATCAAATACATACACACACACACACACACACACACACACACACACACACATATATATATATATATATATATATATATATATATATTTTTTAAAAAGACCAAACCCTTCATTGAAATTTTTTAATTTTTATTTTTTTTAAAATTGAAAAAAAATAATGTATGTAACTTTTTAAATATAAATTTTGACAATAATGCTAAAAAAATCAAATACATACATATATATATAATTTTTTTTAAAAAAACCAAATCCTTCGTCGAAATTTTTTAATTTTTATTTGTTTAAAATTGAAAAAAATAATGTACGTAACTTTTTAAATATAAATTTGAAAATAATGCTAAAAGAGCAAATACATATATATATATATATATATATATAATTTTATAATTTTGAAAAAATGCTAAAAAATCAGATACATATATATATTTAAAAAAAAAAAGACCAAACCCTTCATAGGAATTTTTTTAATTTTTATTTGTTTAAAATTGAAAAAAATAATGTATGTAACTTTTTAAATATAAATTTTGACAATAATGCTAAAAAAAATCAAATATATTTAAAAAATACACAAAATATATTTAATATTTTTAGCATTTATGTAATTTTGATGTTCTAGCATTATTTTGGCATTTAAAAAAAAATAATAACGACATCAAAATAAGAAATTTGAAGAATGAGTGATGATAATTTTGAAAAAGAATAAGTTTCAAAGATTTGGCCAAATGTTGAAAGTTCAAAACTAGTCCCTACTAAGATTGTTGGGGCAATTTTCTCACGCGACTTTCACTGAAAGCCTACTTCAAAATAGCTACCAAACGGCCCAACATTTTTCCAAGAGCTTTAGAGGCCGAAAGCTCCTTGGGAATGCTTGGAGGCGAGCCTCAGAGGCGGGCGGCGGAGGTGACTTGGAGGCGAGCCGCGGTGGTGAGTGGCGGACGTGGCTCGGAGGCGAGTAGCAGAGGTGGGTCTAAGGGCTGTCGCTAAGGAAGTTCATGTTTTTAACATTTTAAAAATGGGTCGAAAATGGGTCAGAATGTGTGACCCATTTTCGACCCATATAAAACTAAACTTAAAATGGGTCGAATGTGGATTATGGCCATTACAACTTCATAACCCACATTCGACCCATTTGGGAAAAATATGAGTGCAAAATGGGTCCATAACCCATTTTGTCACCTTTACTTTTTACGAAAGATCGTGAAGACGAATGCAGAGCAATTCTGGTGTACGTATTGATCTTTCACAGGGGAAGACCGAGGCGACGACCAGCCTCCCGATCGATATATTTGGCATTATTCAGAAACTCCATTGAGATTGATGAGTCTAAGTTGCTTCTATGCCAAAACACTTCACAATCTCGCACGTTGTCAATCGCAACTCGGTTCACTGGTCAACGGCGATCAAGGATGCAAGCTCCAGAGCCAAATCGCGTGCCTGCCATGTCGGGTTTGAACTCGAGGTCTGACCCTGTCCTCTATTTTCGCCCACTTTTTCTTTGTGTGTCGTAAGGTTCTGCGAAATATGGAGGATAACGAAAACCTCTGGAATCGGCGAGCTTGATTTATCTTTGGGCGTGTGCTCTGTTTGTTGTCATCTTGGTTGGTGAAAATCAGAACTTGCTGCTTTCTTGCTGCTAATAAAGCAAATGACCAATTGACTGTTCCAATCGATTGAGTGGGCTGTCAGTGCTGTTTCTTTTGTTTCACTTGTTCCCCGTCTTTCGGACCATTTTTCAGTCGAATATCACTGCGTGAGCGTCTTAATTTGCGTTCGCTGTTAGTCTTTTATCTTTTTACTTCGTGTTGGTTGGTGATGACGAGAACTTGCTGCTTTCTTGCTGCTAATAAAGCAAATGATCCATTTTAAATTAGGGAAAAATATTTTCCACTTTTGAAAAATTAAAAAAAAAAAACATTTTTCTCACTTGATCTTTATTTTCTTATATTCTTGCTTCTTCTCCTGCAAGTCCTCACCACCTCCTCCTCCTCCTCCTTTTCTTTTTTTTCCTTTTTCTTTCTTTGTTTTCCTTTTCTTTATTGCCCAGTCGTTGTGCCGGTGATCAGCCATAGGCAAGCCTCGAGCTAGCCGAGAGCTCGCCCATCTCTAGTGAGCTCCAAGCATGCCGACCTCATTGCCTCGCCAATTGGTGAGAGGCAAGCCTGAGCTTGCCAAAGGTGGGCGAGCCTCGTGCTCCGCCTATGGCCAATCGTCGGTCATCACCGTGGCCGGCGACTAACCAAGAAGAAGAAGAGGAAAACAAAGAAAACAAAACAAAAAAATAATTTAATAATTGATTTTTTAAAAATAACAAATAATTAAAAATTGATTTAAAAATTAAACATCGATTTAAAAATAAAATAAATGAAAAAAAAAGTGTATGGAGGAAAAGATATTCCTTACTAAACAAAGGAAGATATTTTTCACTTCATTTTCAAGTTTCACCCAAATATCTGAAAATAATTACATTTTCCTTGAAAATGGCTTCCTAGAAAATATATTTTAGAAACTCTACATTTTCCCCGAAATGAACAAAGCCTAAAGCAAATGATCAATTGACTGTTCCAATCGATTGAGTGGACTTTCAATGTTGTTTCTCTCGTTTCTCCTGTTTTCTGTCTTTAGATCCATTTTTTGTGGTAGCTTCTGTCTTCAAGTGCCTAAGGTTAACCAGTACTCTCGTTTCCTCGGTATATGTTAGGGTCATTGCTAATATGGTTTACAATGGTGATGCTCAATCGGTTCCGATTGGGGTAGACTATGCTGAAATCGTTGTTGTGCGTCACGGTGAAGCGGACAAGAATGCTTATGTAAGATTTCAGGTTTTCTATGCTTATAGATTTCTCTATAGCCTTCTAATTTTATAGAAATTTCTGATTACCATTATTTTTATACATGTTGTGGAACAATGCCAAAAGATGCACTAATTGAAGCACAAATAGAAAATGATGAAAGTAAATTTGAAACCACACGAGACACAAAATATAAGTGGAAATCCAAAATGGGAAAATCCACCGGGAGAGAAAGGGATTTTACTGTCTTCAATAATGAGTACAAGAATACTATCCAGAAGCTCAAATATCACTTGGTGAGTCACAAGATCTAAAGTTCTAATAAAATGATAGGAAAAAAAAAAGAAGGGAGATAATGTAGAGGCGAGGGTTAGAGATGTGTTGTTCAATGCATCCATTTAGTAGTCTCCTTAAAAAAAAAAAAACCTAAAATAAATGTGCATAGTCTAAAATGCCATTGTCACTAATTTGAAAGTCAAAATTGAACAAATTTCACTTTGACTTCAAATTTCCAATAGGTTATCATGCCAAATACCACAAGACCTCTTTCCCTCACTAATAAGAGTCACCACACAAGGCCACCCCAAAATAGCAAAATCGACAATGTACACCCCTAAGTTTATGTGAGAGTACTCGGTGTAGAAAAGAAGGGATGAAATGCCACCAACTCCATTAAGGCAATTCAAATGATGGAAATGCCAATGAAGTTCAAGCAATGTTTGAATTTGGTTAAAGGAATTGGTTTGGTTAACATATCTGCTTGAATTATCTGCCATAAATACTTTCTTCATCGTAACCTACCCTTAGCAACCTCATCATGCACAAAGTGATACCGTATATCAATATGTTTTGTCCTCTCATAATACATTGCATTCTTGGTCAATTTTATTGCACTTTGGTTATCACAAAAGATAACGGAGGCTCCTTCTTGTTTCGCCCCAAGTTCTATAACCAAATACTTTAACTAAAGAGCTTTCTTTGCTGCTTCCTTTGCTGCAATGTACTCTACTTCGTTGATAAACAAAGCAACCATCTTTTGCAAAATTGCCTTCCAACTAACCGCGGAACCACCAAGCATAAAAATATAACCTGTTAAAGATATCCTTTTGTCAAAATTGCTTGCATAGTCAAGCAGCTAACAACTGAATCTCCTATATCACAACCTCTGTTAAAGACCAAACCCACATTTAATATACCCCGGATGTATCGAAGAATTCATTTTATAGCTTGCTAATGAGCATTACCCGGATGTGTCATATACCTACTCACAACACTAACAGCCAAGGAAATATTTGAACAAGTGCAAATCATAAGATACATGAGCCTACCCATAGCACTAGAATATGGAACTTGAAGCATTTTATCTTTCTTTTCTTTAGAATTAGATGAAAAAGAAGCTGAAAGTCTAAAATGGAACGCCAAAAGAGTACTTACCAGTTTGACATTCTTCATGTCAAAGCACCAAACACTTTATAAATATATCTCTTTTGTGAAGGTGTAACTTTCAAACTCGTATATCTCTACAAATCTCAATACCTAGAATTTTATTAGTAGCTCCAAGATCCTTTATTTCAAATTCGCTGCTAAATTGCCTCTTTAATCGTTGTATCTCTAACGTGTTCCTCACTATAATAAGTATGTCATCCACATATAATAGCAAATAAACAAAAAAACCATCACACCATCTCTTGTAGTACACAAAACTGTCATGCACATTCCGTGAGTAGCTATGACTCAACATGAAACTATCACACCTCTGTTGAGATTGCTTGAGACCATAAAAAGAGCATTCCATCCTACAAGCGTGATCTTCTTTGCTCTCAATAGCAAATCTCTTAGGTTGAGATACATAGATTGTCTTCTCGAGCTCACCATGCAGAAAAGTGGTCTTGACATCAAGTTACTCAAGTTTTAGATTATGAAGGGCCACTAACGCAAGCAACATACGAACATAATTATTTTTCATAATTGGAGAAAAAAATTCATTAAAATCGATCTCCTTTTTCTGGCTCAAACCCTTCACTACCAAATGTGCTTTGAATCTTTCATCCTCAACTCTTGGAGTTCTCTCTTTTCTTTAAGACCCACTTGCATCCAACATCTCATTTACCCTCGGGTAGTTTCACAATATCCCAAGTTTGGTTCTTATGATGAGACTCCATCTCTCATTAATTGCGACAAGCCACTTCTCAGATTTAGAACAAATAATAGCTTTACGATACATTAAAAGTTCTTCAATACCAAGCTTTTCAGCAACTATAAGAGCATATACTACCAAATTAGCGAAACCATACCTTTGGGGAGGCTTAATTTGTCATTTAGCTCTCCTTCCGGCTAAACTTCTACATCGGCTTTGATTGAATCTGAGTCTTAATGCTCATTGTCACTTTATGGCCGAATAGGAACATCTTCAAATATTCTCTATGGATGCTCCACATGAAGTTCCACCTCTTTCTTAACATTCTCCTCTTGAATACCCACAGACTTAGTAACAACTTTTCTCTATCTATATGAAATTTTCATCAAAAGTACATCCTTACTAATTTTAGACTTTGATGACTGAGGGTTAGAACACCATAACTTATATCCCTTAATCCGTCTGCAAAACCAATGAATTTGGTCATAGGTTCAAGTTAACCATCTTTTACATGATGATAAGCGGAACATCCAAATACTTTCAAATAAGAATAATCATAAGATTTATCTGACCATATCTCATTTGGAGTCTTAAATTTAAATGTGATTGAAGGAGAACGATTTACCAAATAATATGTCGTGTTCACGACTTCAGCCCATATTTCTTTTCCAAGTCCAAAATTAGAAAGTATACACCTTGCTCTCTCTAAAAGTGCTTCGCCACCCCCATTCTATTGATATGTGTACCTAACTATTCAATATCAAACACATCCCAAATCTTCATAGTACTTGCTAAAATCACATTTGTAAAATCCAAGACCATTGTCTATTCGAAGGCGCTTTGTCTTCTTCTCAATTTAATTTTCTATCAACATCTTCCACTTCTTGAACGTATAAAAAACGTCACTCTTATGCTTTAAGAAATAAATCTAGACTTTCCTATAAAAATCATCAATAAATATTAGAAGAGAAATTGCACTACCCTTAGATGTAACCTGTGTCGGTCCTAACAAATTGGAGTGACTATAGTTTATCTTGCCTTTCATCGAGTGCATTTCAATACTGAAACAAACTCTACATTGCTTTCGAAAACACAATATTCACAAAGGTCAAGTGAGACTGTGTAATCCCCACAAAGTAAAACACGTAAATTCAAGATAGTCATTCCTCTTTTGGTCATGTGGTCCAATCACATATTTCACAACCTTGATTTTTTATAATCTAAAGAGGATGGTATATTTAAAAAAATCACAATGTTACTTTCCTATAGGATATAAACTTTGTTTTTCTAGTTACCTCTCATTACAATTAATGAGCCTTTTGAAATTTTCAAAACTTCACCTCCACCTATGTACATGCATTCAATGGAATTAAACTACTCAACGAAATAATGTTCTTCTTCAAATTTGGGATGTGCCTAATGTTTGTTAAAGTTCTTATTATTTTGTCATGACATTTGATCCGCTCTATACCAATACCTATAATCTTGCAGACTACATTATTTCCCATCAAAACTGAACCACCACTATCTTTCTTATATGTGTGGAACCAATCTCTATTTGGACACATGTGATATGAATATGCCAAATCCAAATGCATTCGTCATCAACATGATAATCCGAAGACAAAATAGTAAGAACATTGTTTGCATTAGCTGACTCATTATTCTTCACTAGACTAGTCGTGTAACGACTCGGGCCCCACTGTGTAATATTGTCCACTTTGGACACTGAGTTCTCACGGCTTTAAAAAGCGTTATGCAGGGGCAGAGGGCCATCCCTCGGGCCTTCCCTCTCCCAAGGCATAATATTGTCCGCTTTGGAGGCTCGGGACCTCGGCCCATCCCCCCTCACGGTTTTGTTTTCAGCGCAGTGGAAGCATACGTGAAACGCGTTACACAGATTAGAGGGGTCCAAGCCATTATAAACTAGCCCAAGACTCCCCCCCTAAGCGATGTGGGACAGGAGTAATGCCCTTAGCCTCGCTCGCGTACTGCCAAGGTGATCTTAGTCTGTCCCTCCGTACTGCCCCGGGTCTGGGTTGTCACATTCTCCCCCCCTCAAGGCACAACACCCTCGTTGTGGCCCCACACACGGTCGGGAGTCGGCTTTGATACCGTTTGTAACGACCCGGGCCCCACTGTGTAATATTGTTCGTTTTGGACACTGAGTCCTCATGGCTTTAAAACGTGTTATGCAAGGGTAGAGGGCCATCCCTCGGGCCTTCCCTCTCCCAAGCCATAATATTGTCCGCTTTGGAGACCTGGGATCTAGGCCCGTCCTCCCTCACGGTTTTGTTTTCAGCGTAGCGAAAGTGTACGTGAAACGCGTTACACAGATTAGAGGGGTCCAAGCCATTATAAACTAGCCCAAGACTCCCCCCTAAGCAATGTGGGACAGGAGAAATGCCCTTAGCCTCGCCCGTGTACTACCGAGGCGATCTCAGTCCGTCCCTTCGTACTACCCCGGGTCTGGGTCGTCACAAGTCGAATCAAAACTCTCCATTGACTTCTTCACCTTAGCCTTGAGCAAAGGACACTCATTTTTGTAGTGTCCAAATTTGAAGCAATAATAACACTCCACCTTACTCTTGTCTCAACCTGACCTAGAATGCAAACGGCCTTTACATTACTACAACTATTACAATGATTTGACTTTCCCTTGACAACTAAGCCATTAGCTTTATCACCATTACTACTTGCATTTAACTCTGTACGCATCTTTGCGGAATTCAACAAGCCCTTCACATCCTCAAGAGTTATGGATTCCCTTCCATACATCATAGAATTCATAAAAGTCTCATACGAGCTCAGTAGTGAGCATAAGACAACTAGGATCGGTCTTCATTATTTGACTTCAAATCTAAAATTTTCATATCCCTTACAATCTTATTAAATTCATCTAGATATTCTTAGTATGAGTACTTTCTTGCATTTTTAGCCTATGAAGATGCTGCATCAAAAAAAAAATCTTGTCGTAAGAGATTTCTTCATGTGGAGGCTCTTAAGCTTATTTCACAATCCTAAAGCCGTTTTTTCATCAACAACCCCGCGAAGCACCTTGGCAAACAACAACAATTGATGGTACTATGCGCCCTCTCTTCCATCTCCTCGATTTTAGCCATAGTCATGTCGTTAGGGTAATTCCCGTCCAAGGCTCTAACCGAACATTCCCAATGCAACAATGCCTTTATCTTGATCCTCTATAGCCTAAAATTATTGTGTCCATCGAAAGATGCCACTTCGAACTTGATAGATGCCATCTCAAAGTAAAAGACCGAAATTCTTTTGCCTTGATATCAAGTTGTTGTGAAACAATGACAAGAGATACACTTATCGAAGCACAAATAGCAAAAGATGAAAGCAAAATCAAAACCACATGAGACATAAGATAAATGTGGAAACCCAAAATGGGAAACACCACGGGGATAGAGGGGTTTCACTATCTTAAACAATGAGCACAATCCAAAAGTTCAAAATCCAGTTGAAGAGTCACAAAATCTAAAGATCTAATAAAAAGATAGGAAAAATAAAGAAGGAGATATAATGTGGAGGCGAGGGTCAAAAATTTGTTGTTTAACACATCCCTTTTATAGTCTCCCTTCAAAAAGCCCTAAAACAAATGTGCATAGTCCAAAATATTCTTATCGCTAATTTAAAAGTCAAAACTTACCAATATAAAAGGTTGCATGTAGTACACTATTTGATATTTGCAAATTGTGTGACAAAATACAGTGCAAGTGTTGAGTTGATAGAGGCATCATTTTGGTGAATGACATCGGTTCTTGTCAAGCTATGTACCTGCACTGGGCTACATAAATATATAATTGCATTATGAATCCACTGGTACAAGCCTTTGCTTGAGAATACTATGTTGATTTTCATACTTTTCTTTTTCTATATGGAATCGAAACCTGTGATGGCAAGGAAACATTCAGGGTGAGCCCAATAAATGATAGAGAAGATGTAATGGCAAAGAATATGTACACTCTATCTCTAAGGTTTCATTTCATATCTTCTATATCAGCTTTTGCGATTAAGTGATCGATATTCATTCCCTGATAGGATATGCCTAATAGAATTAGGGAAAAAGCATTACTAGCTTGAGGTTTCTCCATATTTATGCATGGGTTTAAGCAAATAATTCTCAGATTGTGCTGATATCTGCCATCTCATGCATTTTGTTTAAAAACTGGTTTCTGCCTCTTTTTCTATTTACCTTCAAAGTCATTATTTTATTGCATTTAACAGGGAACTCTGGATGTCGGATTGAATGACATTGGGAGGCGGCAAGCAATTGCGGTAAGTATTTTCCGTGATATGTCATCCCTTTCTTTAAACTGACCAACATGTTTATTAAAATTTTCTATTATTGTCCTTAAAAGGTGGGTGAAAGGTTGTCCAGAGAAGGTAAAATCTCTGCAATTTACTCATCTGACCTAAAACGAGCCTTGGAGACAGCAAATTTGATTGCAACTGCTTGTGGTGGACTGGAGGTATGAATATAGTTAGACTGTTCTTGAACTAGCATTTCTATGTATGAGAATTACGAATTAATTTTGTCTTTATCCATTTGGGGGGTACAAAACCCAACATATATGTAAATTTCAGATAGTGATGTAGTGAGAATATTCTTGATCTGGCATTTCTATTTATGAGAATTGCTCATGAATTTTGGCATTATCCATTCAGATAGTGATGCAGAGCTATGAGATTCCATTAGATGTTACCTGTATTGTTGGAAAGTTCAGGATGTTGTAGAAGTTCATGTTCATTCTTACAATTCAATTAATGACGGGGTCCTCTAAAATATCTTGCATGTTGTTTCGAAATGAGAATCTAGGTTATCAAAGATCTAGGTCTACGGAAAAGAAATTATGGGGAGCTTCAAGGCCTTCAACCACACGTTGCAGCTAGTGTCTGTCCTGAAGCCTACAAAGCCCTTCAATCGCAGAAGACAGATCAAGAAATTCCGGTGGGTTTTGATTTGCAGTGAGCTTGACAAAATGCCCCCGACTTTGTTCAATTTCCATTTTGCCACTAACTTTAGAATTATGCATAATGTTGATATTGTCAAATTCATAGTTTTTGATGTTGGAGTGGTTCAATGGTTTAGGTGACATGTTCTTTTCTATAGGCTGTATGCATAGTGGTAACAATTTTAGTCCCATCTTACATGTTCTTTTTAATCTATAAAACATGGTAAAGCTTGCATGTCTTATGTTAACCATTACAAGATCAAGGATTGCAGGATAAAACATTTATTAATAGTTTGGCAGGCTGTAGGGTCAAATTGGTCCATAAGTGAAATGTCTGATCAATCATTTCTCTTGTTTCTTCTAAACACAGGGTGGTGGTGAAAGTATAAATCAGCTTTATAAGCACTGCACTACGTGTTTGCGAAACATCAGTATGAAGCACAAAGGTAAAGAGATTATTTACGTCACTTATTCACCAGCATTGTCGAGTGTTCTACTAGCCTAAATGCGATGTTAGTAGTTTTATATATGAAAGTGACTCCTTGCATAGTGTTGACCGGTCACTATAATACTCATATTTCGCCAATTGGAATCTCCATAGCTTTCTTTTAAAGGAGTTTTTCCTGAATTACCTTTTTCAGTCTTGAAAACTAAACATCACAAGACTTGATGAACAGCTATAATTGTTGTTTTAATGCGTTCTAAGACTTCACTGATGCTCTTTGCTTTTTAAATGCCCCTTATTGGTTTTGCTTGCTTTGGGATAGCAGAAGAAAGACAAGGACTAGGACGAGGACGACCATAATTTAATCGCGCTTTCTGTTCACTAACAAAGAATTTCTTATACAATTTAAGCTTGAAACAGAAATTGCAAATTAGACTTTTCTTCATTGTGCAGGAGAACGAGTAGTAGCGGTCACTCATGGTGGGGTACTCAAAAGGCTTCATGCGCGGGCTTGCCCAAATAAACAGTCTGTGACGTTCTTGAATACATCTGTCAACATTTTCCACTTGTCTGATGGGGACAACTGGGTCTTCAAATCCGGGGGTGATGTTAGTCATCTTAGCCATATAGAATATCTGAGAACAGGGTTTGGTGGGGATAGAACTTTTGGTTAGATGAACTCTTCACAATGTTGTTCTAGTAGCCCTAACCTATGACGAGCTACGATAAGGCCCGCTGAGAAGCATGATTCACGCACTTGTTATTGGCTTGATGTATAATTTCATACTTGGTCCTTACGTTATGTGATTTGTCCAATTAGATCCTTGAATTCTCAATTTGCATTATTGGATCCTTTAGTTTCAGTGATTTCTGTAATCGAGTCATTTTGTCATTAATTAACTTAACCGTTCTAAGATAGCTGCTAATAGGGCAATATTAAATATTTGAAAAAGAGAAAATAAAAAAAAAAAACAAAGCATATGCTTGGAAAATATGCTAAACAAAGAGAGAAAAAAAGCAAAAAGTTTGAAGAAAAGTTTTGTTTAAAAAAAGTAGTTTTAATGAGCTTTAATGTTTCAAATTAGCAATTATCGAGAATTTTACCATTTTTTTTTTAAGTCTTCCTATCAAGTGTCATTGGAAGACCCCTACTGTTTTAATTTCCATATGTCATAAAAAAGCAAAAAATAGAAATGACCTAGTTATGATCAAAGCCCCGACATTTATATTATAAAGAAACTTCATCTTTATTTTATTTAAAAGAGGAAATTTCATATAAAATAATATACACTATAACGAATGACTTACACAAAGCATATATCCGGCTTTACTCATATAAAAAACTAAGGCCCGCGCAATCCATACTAATTTTTTTTTTTTTAGATTACAGACATTTGAGGCATCTCCTTCATCGTATTTTCCCTTTAGCATATTGCTTGAACGTTCAAGTGACTCAAAGAATTGTATCAAAAGAAAAAAAGCGGGGTTAACATAACTTAAATTGGCCTGGCAAACCTCAAAAGGCACAAGGTAGAGTTCAGTATGGAAGATCATCTATTCCCAAAGTTTCTCCTACAAAAGGCATTATGAGATTTGGCACACATAAGATGTTGAGTCCAAAATACGTGAAACTATTATTGATATTAGAAAAGATTAATAAAATTGCTTAAAAACTTGATTTGCCACTAACGTTATCTCAGGTACATAATTTGTTCCACGTGTCCTTATTATGAAGATAAACACGTATTGGATTTTACACCTTTCGGGTTAAGAGAGAACTTGAATTATGAGGAGCAGCTTATTTACATCGTTGATAGGAAGGATCGGGTGTTGCGATGCGTACCATCCCTTATTTCAAAATTTAATAGCAAAAGCACAATGAGAGGAGGCAAGATGCAAATACCCTCACCTGTTTAATGATTGGGATATGTTTAAATTTCGAGAATGAAATTTATGTAATGAGGATAGATTGTAATATAAGAATCCATTAAATAGACCCAGAATCCGGCCCATGTTCTTTCTTCCTTCAACAGATTGGGGCATAACCAAGCAGTGAAGCCACGGATTAAATGAAGAAAGAAGAGACACGTGAATTTTCACGCGTTCACAATCTGAACTTCCTGACAAGGCAAATCAACTGCGATTTGCAATGTTTGGTAAGCATTCAAGCCTATTATTCATTTAATCAAAATAATTTTCAAAGTTTGGTTTTAAATTCAGAGTTATGTGAAAGTTGAATTACGAGGTTCTACTAAGGAGCTCTTGAGCTTTAGATTTATATGGAAATTTTAAAAAAGGGTGTCGTGGAATTGTGGGGTTTGACGAAAATTGATTCGGAAGTACAATTTGATAGAGTGCATTTCTAAAGTTTCATGTTCGTGTTACGCTTACTGGACAATACACATAACGGATAATGATGAACATTTCCTATACATGAGTTTCTTAGTTAGCATGCATATTTTATTTTATTAACGAATAAGCATAATTAGTTGAGTCATTTGTTAGACTAGTGTATTACTCAATTTTTTAATATCATTTTTTGAATAATTGGTAGGAATGTGAGTACATTGGCTTAATGTAGGTTGGTTTTCAACTTTTCTAAGTGGATGGTATTATCTATTCTTTGAATTTGAAAAATTATATTTTGAACGCAATATGAATTATATACTATAAGTTATGAAATGGCAATTTTATTGCATAAAGTTTGGATCAAGCATTTACTACCATTTTCTCTATTTGAAACAAAAATGTATCTGTTGATTATTATTTGAGTTGATTGCATGTAAAATGATGAACAATACGTTGATATATATTGAATCATCAAAAGTGATATTGTTTGGTTATTTAACTTGAGTTTGAAATGGCTTATGGTGTTGATTGTGGGTTATTGGAGATTGAGATCGGTAGATGCTCGGTGTATTTGTGAATTTAGTAAAGGTTTTGTGGGTATGTATATAGGTTTTAGGATATCATTGTGGGCCAACCACCAGTTATATAGGTGGAGAGCTAGCAAGGGGGACTCTTAGTCGCTTTTATCATTGAGCGTTATGCTGGATCATGGTTTGATACTCGAGCATGAGATTGCTCAATGGAATAAACCATTGAAGTGTTATTTGATGAGATTAATCAGTGGACTGGACCAATGACTATTTGTTTTTATATTAATGATGAAATAGGTATTTTTGCTATAATTATAGTCATGTTGAAGTAATATATAACTCATTTTTATCTGAAATGTTTGTTATATTCTAGATTTGGTATAAATGAGTTATATTATTTTTTGTCTTAATTGTGCATGGTGGATGCTCGAGCTATTTAGAAGATATGTATTACTTAGTGGTTTATACAACATGTAAAAATATTTTTCAGATGAAAAAATCACCATCCCTTTTAAACGAATGAAAGGGTTTCTAGAGAACACAAGTAACTTTTAGAAAATGAAAAATCCATACGAGTCAATTTGGAGGAATCAAATCTCCGCGCGAGTGCAATCGCGGGGCTTAATTCAACGGTGGTTGTGGTGTGCGACTGCAACTAACGGCAGGCCATAGTGGAGTGGTTGGGGCGTCCAACTGCAACAGGATAATATAATATTTAAATAATTCACGAAGACGAAGACCACGTTGTATCGCAACTTTCGTGTACATATTTATCGTTTACTGAGAAGACCGAGACGAAGACCGACGGCTTCGAATCAATGTATTTTGCTATAAAATGTCCAGTGACTCCAAGATTTAATGGGTCTACGTTTGCTTATTGGCCAAAACACTTCGCACGTTGGAGCTCCTTGAACTCGAAGGTTGGGACTCGCAACTCCATTCATTGGGAAACGGCGATCAAGGACTCACGGTCCAGAGCCAAATCGCGAGCCTGCCATGTCGGATTCGATCTCGAGGTTTGACCTTGTCCTCTGTTTCATCGACTTTTCTCTTTGTTTGTCCGGAAGTTCAGCAAAATTTGGAGGATAATGAAAAACTCTGGAATGGGCGAGCTCAATTTAGTTTTGTGGGTGCGTTCTTCTTTTTGTCATGTTGGCGATGATGAGAACTTACTGCCAATAAAGCAAATTATCTATTGACTGTTACAACCAATTAAGTGGACTTTGCATGTTGTTTCTTTCGTTCCACTTGCTTGCGGTACTTTTCTGACCATTTTCCAGACCAATTCACTGTGGGAGCGTCTTGATTTACGTTTACTGTTCGTCTTTTTATCTTTTACCTTTTTCCTTTTGTGGTAGCTTCTGTCTTAATATGCGTGCGGTTAACCAGTACCCTCCTTTCACGGGTTATCTGTCAGAGTTGCTGCTGATTTGGTTTGCAATGGTGATGCTCAATCGGTTCCAATTGGGGTAGACTATGCTGAAATTGTTGTCGTGCGTCACGGGAAACGGACTGGAATGCTGATGGAAGATTTCAGGTTTCTATTCTTCTGGGTTTCTCCTCAGCCTTCTAATTTTGTAGAAATTGCTCATTTCCTACTGCGATATAAAAGGCACACGTAGTACACTAGTTGATTTTTGTCCGTTGTGTGGCAAACGAACAGGAGGATACAATGAAAATGTTTAGTTGCTAGAGGCATCATATTGGTGAATGATAGCAGTTCTTGTCAAGCTATGTAGCTGCATTGGGCTTCATATATTTGTAATTGCATTGTGAATCCACCAGTACAAGCCTTTGCTCTCAGAATACTATGCTGATTTTCCTACTTCTCTTTTCCTATTTCAAATTGGAACCCACAATGGCAAGGTAACATTCAGCGTGAGCCCAAAAGATGATAAAGAAGATGAAATGGCATAGAATATGTACACTCTGCTGCTAAGTGTCATATTTTCTATTACAGCTTTTGTGAGTAAGCGATCAATATTCCTTACATGATAGGACATGCTTAATAGAATTACAGAAAAAGGTTACTGGGTCGTGGTTTCTCTGTAGTTGAGTTTAAGCAAATATATCTCTAATTGCGCTGATAGCTACCATCTTTTTTTTCTTTTTTTTTTTTTTTTTTTGGTTCAGAATCTTATGCATTTTGTTTAAGAACTAGTTTGGCCTCTTTTCTATTTACCTTTGTCGCGACCCGATTTTTTCGATGGGTGAATCACCTAAAACTAGGTTAATGGATTACTAAGTCCGAAGACTTGGCGCGGACTCTCCCAAGCCCTACCAATCGCGACTTGATGTTAAGAAAATGACCCATTAAAACATGCAAATTATATATCAAATTGGAGCCGCCACTAACCAATTAGGGCTGATTAGAAACCCAGGTAAAGTATGGGAGAATACTTTACCTTTTACGAACCAGAGATTTAATGGATTCGGGGACATGGTTACGCTAAATTAATCTAACGCCCTTTCGGTACCTTAAAAAAAAAAAACATTTTTGTAGGCAGTCTTGATTAATTTTAACCTAAGATACTAACATGCAAATGGTGGTCATGCGGGTGCACAATCAATTAAATAACATTCAATAAATCGAAATGCTAAGAAATTATAAACCACAACTTTATTAAAGTCCACTCTCTAAGAAAACATTTAAAAAAAATGCTAATAAAAATGCATGCCCTAAACATGATTTCTAAATGACATGACACCTAACTTTTATTATTATGTAATCTTAATCTAAAATTAATATGCATGAATTTTACTTTAATGATATGTGAAATGCAATTTATATGGCCTAATTTGAACTATATGTATGCAATCTAAATTATGCAATCCTAAATGTGCATATACTACATGACATGGGATGCATGACATAACAATTCTATATGCATATTCTTTTTGTGATTTTTTAACAATTCTTTTTTAATGTATGCAACCTACACTAAATAATGATGATATGAAAAGGGATTAATTATGAACTAACCTATTAGTTAACCAAGTAAATGATTTTTGTGTTTTTCTTTTAAAAAATGTTAATTATATGCAATTAAAAATTACACGATGGGATTACTAAAACATGATAATATGATGCAATCCTAATTTATTAATATGCAAACTCTAATTAAATATGCCTATTATGCAAACTAGTTAATATGCACCTATTATTTTTTATTTTTTTTTCTTATTTTTTTATATATCATGCAAACTTTTCCTAAATAATAAAAAAAAAAAAAAATTGTTTAAATCTAATCCTGACTAAAAAACAACTATCTAAGGGTGAAATTCTAAAAAAATAATCCTAGAGGTTAATTTAAACCTACGTGACCTACATGCTCATGCAAATTTTTAATTTTTCATTATTCTCTTTTTTATAATTTTCATTTTTCTCAAACAAGTAATTATAAAAACTAAGAGAAGAATTAAAATAACCGAAAAGATAATCCGTTGTCTCACGGATTAAATTAACAATTATTTTAACTCTCTAATCACAACAAGGAAAACAAAATAATTAAAAATTTAGTCCGTCTTACGGACCAAATTAAATAATTATTATGATTTAACAAATGAAATTCTACCACGAAAACCAAAATTAGTATAATTAAAAAAATGACCCGATGTCTCTCGGATCAAATTAATAACTATAGTAATTTGAGCTAAAATCTAGAAATAATGCATATAGAAATTGCAAATATTAACACCCAACATTTAAATAATTAAACTAAACATGCTATCAAATGAAATAAACATAAAAGATAAACAAACAACCTAAACTACAAAGTAATGAAAAATAAAAGTAAAAAAAACTACCTAAGATAAACCAACGGAACAAAAGGGCAACCGGGCGAAAGATGGCCGGCGACCGGAGCTCCGGTGAGGGCTAGATGGCGGCACGGCGGGGACGCGGAGGCGGAGCACCGGCGGCTCGGCGTCGCTCGGGAGGTGGAGCGGGGCTAGAGGCGAGGAGAACCGGCGGCTCGGGCGGTGGGCTCGTGGAGATGCGGGAGCGGCGGCGCGGCGGGCGAGTGGCGAGGTGGCGTCGCGCGCGGCGGGCGGCGTCGGCAGCGGCGGGCGGCGTCGGCACGGCGGGTGGATGCGGGGCAGCGGCGGGCGCGGCGCGGCGGCGCGGGCGGCGTGCTGCGCGGCGGGCGGTGGTTCTTCTCGGGCGGATGTGCAAATGGGGGAAGCCACGAGGAAGATGAACAGTATTTCACTTTTCCCCCTTTTTTTTTTTTCTCTCCCGACACTCTCTCTCACCTTGTTGACTTCTCCTCTCACTCTCTCAGAAGTTTTTGCTTCTGACTTTTCTTTTCTTTGCTGTTTTTTTTTTCTTTCCTTGAAGCAAGAAAAACTCCCCCTGATGACTTTTTTTTTTTCTTTCTCCCTTTCCATCAAAAACTAAGAGAAGCACCACCCTACGAAAGTAAGAATCGGGAGCCCCCACAAATGACGCAATTTTCTTTCTCAATCCCTCACAACAGAATTTTTTTTTTTTTCTGAATTTTTTGAATTCCCTCCCCCCCTTTTTGTACGAAGAGAAGCCCCTTTTATAGTGCAAGGACTTCCATTTAATAGTGGAAAGTCGGGACCCGTGCTCCTTTGATCGTGGGGATTGCCGAAATCTTAGCCCCGATTTATTGCCGTAAATCCTTCACTTTCTTTCGCAATTCATTTATATTGCCGCGAACATGTCCAGATTCATGCCCAATATTCGAGCGAGTGTCCATTCCTTCCATATTGCTAGTCAAATCCCATTAATTCCTCTCATTGATTTCGCTTTTTTTTTTCCTTTTTTTTTTTTTAAAAAATTTTGAAATGAAGATATGTGTTCAACAATAAAAATGCTTCATCATTCAAAATTTGTTTTTTTTTTTTGAAATCTCCCTCCACAAACCCAAATGCTTTATTTTATTTATTACCTTCTATTTTATTTCCTAAAATAAAAAATTTGATCCTAAATTAGGTGTCAACAGCTGCCCCTCTTTGAAGGGAAGCTCGTAGAGGTTTCCTTCAAAGATATATGACACCTAAAATTAAACCATGTAAAATGAAATATGCAATGCATATACAAATGTTAATGACTTGACTCTTTTTTTTTTTTTTTTTTTTTTTTTTTTGAAAGAAATGGACTCAAGTAAATTTAACCCCTAAAGAATGCCATGTAAATGCAATGATTCGGTCAGGAACATAGATCTCTATGTCTATGACCAATGAAATGCAAATGCAAAGAAGAGCACGTACTGTCATACCCGTTTGGGGATTTAGGTGTGAAATGATTCCGATGAGACCCGTCAATCATCTGGAACTCCCTTCGATAATTGAAAGGCTCAAAGTCTTTAGGGATCTGGAATTCTCATCGATTCTAAGCACCTGGAAATTGCGTCAAGTACTTGAAACTTCAAAAATCTGATTCTTATGTCGACATTTGAAAACATTTACTAAACGTCTAGAAATCACATCGATGTTTAGAAAGACAAACACTTGGAAATCACATCAAGCGTTTAAAGGTTCAAATATCTGGAATTCACACTAGACATTTAAAAACATTTTATAAATAGATACTTGGAATTCTCATCAAGTACAAAGATGACTGAATAAACTCGGGATTTCAAAGACAATTTTTTGGTCTTTGAGGAAAAATTCAATGAAAGTCCACACATGATGGCTTTATCAAGCTTCTACCGGAAAAATTATCACCAGGACAATTTTCAGTTATAGCGTGAATCTCTTGAACATGCTAAATGAGACACTTTTGGTGTGAAAATGCTTTTTCACTCGCTCTCATTTAAGAAGGGTTATTTGTCCCGACCATTGATGCGGGAATATATCACTCGATCTTATCATCATCTTGTCGACAAGAGTTCGAATTTTCTTGCAATCGCACGACCTTACCAATCTGAGAGGTCCTTGTCAATGACTCCGTAATGCAGGCTTGGTCAATGGCTTAACAAAGGGACTCTTCGAGTCAAAGCAAATTGAATGAATGATTACGTAATCATCTCGGGTTTACAAGTCAAGAACCCCGTAAAATGATAAAGAAATAATCTTGCTCGCACTTCTTCGAGCAATGCTTAAAACATGTGATTTCCTATGTTAATTCAAGTGCCCTAATCTGAAGAGACTTTGTAAGGGACGTAACATAGGCTGGGTTCATGGGTTGAGAAACGAAAGGATCGTTAGGCTCAAAGATGTGTATAGGGGGCAAAGTTGGTGATCATCTTGACATTGCCACCAGTTTTTCTTCAACACGGATTGTCTTCTTGACAGATTTCTTTATTGGCTCAAAAGTTTATCACCTGATGCCAATGATTTTTCAACTGGAGATCTTTTCTCAACATTTTTTTAAAGTCATTTTCTTTGATGATGGGCATCGATCAAGCACACCGCTTTTTTTCATGCCCCCAATTCATCAATCATTTCTTTCTTTTTTTTCACGGGCATTGGCCTTGCTTTTATCAGGCACACTTTGCTTTTTCATGCCCCTTAGTTCTATTTTGATTTCATGTTCTTGTGCACAATGCATGTGTCAAGTATACTTTAAATGACACTCGAACTTTCAAGGGTCTTCATCTGTCTCTTGCCTTGCCCCAATGTGGGGGATGATCACCAACTTGGGTTTTAAAAGAAATGAAATAGCAGGCTCAAGTGGGCTATTCAAAGGATATAAGTGTGTAGGATAGTGAAAGAAATGCTCTTCGTCATCCTAAGGCACTTAAATTAGCATATGAATTCAATGTAATAGCACGACTTGAAGATTGATGCAAGTGAGAGCAAGAAAATTTCAATTCACTTTCCTCACTTCATGATGTCATTTTTATCTCCCGCTGCCCCGATGTGGGGTGGTTCTTGACAGGGGTAATTTGAAAAGAACATCCATAAGTGTATGGGCTCAAAAATGGTTAAGCAATGGAACACCTGTAGTGTTTGGGATAGAGAAATGAACTGCCTCTCATCATTTCAGCTGTCGTACTTTTCGCAAGAAAATTCTTCACCTTGAAATACAAAATGTTTCCACACTCACCTCACAATATATAGACAGGGGACGGTGTATGGGATTAGGCTTGCCTTTCACACCTCATTTAGCATGCTCAAGTAACTCAACATCTTTCACTGAATGATCCATTTTGATAAATTTCAAATGGAATTGACGAATTACACAATATCATGTGAAAGCATTCTATAAAGACAAAGAGGGCATGCTCATAAAGTCAAAACTATTATGCATCCATGTCTTGCCCTTCCTTTGTAAAGGAGCTCATAGAGATTCCTTACAAAAATAAGACACCATTGTTCACATCCATTCTTTGCCCCTGCATCAAAGTTTACAGGATTCATGAATTCACGCCCATCCATTTCTGCTAAGATCAAAGCACCTGAAACATGGAGTAGATAATTAAAATAAACAAACAAGGTAAATTAGATGCATGCTGAAAATTATTTTATTTTGAAATTTTTTTTTTTAAATAAAAGGGAACATGAAGAAGCCCAACCTTCTTAATTAGCTCATTGCCATTTTCTTTTGGTAGGATTTCATCACGGGGCTAGTTTGGTGTACTTCAACATGCCCCTTAAAATAAAATTTGTAATTTTATTGAAATTCATCAATAAATTACATTTATTAAATGAAAAAAAGCAACACTCAAGAATTAAAAGGAAAGTGGAAACATTTCTCGAAAAACAATAAAAATTCCCACGCGGGGAATATGCAAAAACAGTAAAAGAGTTACTCTTGTGGGCCAAAGCCCATCTCTTCTGGGGGTCCTTCATTGATAGCTCCTATGATGAGATCGTCGAACAAGCTTGCAACTCCTTCCAGTTCATCATTAGGGTTTTCTGCCTTCGGGGGTATCGAATCATCCATGCCACCCCATCCATCTGGGATTATCTCACAAGGATCAATGTAGTAACTTGGGAGGGGCTGAATACTTCACCAAGTAATCAAACTTGCCACTAGGCTGCCCCGAGTGTCTATTACTTCAGCTTCATCCCGCATCATTCTTGGAGGACCGGGAATATTTCATGAATGCTCGGGGTAATGGGTTTTGCCTCCCTCGCCTTTGGTCGGGTGGCGGGTTCCGCCCTCCCCGTCTTCGTCCTCCCGAACTTTCCCCTCCTCTTCCAAGCATGGGGCCTCGAGGGGCTTCATTGGGACTTTGAATACCCGACTATTTCTTCCAAGGCCACTACTAGGAACAAAACCATTCACATCCATCATCCTTTCCATCATAAGGGCAGCATTTGAAGCTTCGAAGTGGGTGGTGGTGAGTCTTGAGATGCATGTATGGTGGACACCAACTCAAATGAGTGGTAACTCGATTCGGATTCAATGTCTGGTTCCGGGATAGCATTGACCGTATCCTCATGCATCATTTGAAACACGGTGGGCTGAGCATCAAAATTGAAAATGGCATTTACAACTTCTGGGTGGTCAGGGAGTGGGTTATTTTGGATGTTCGGCTGTCCCTCGCGGAATGAGACCACCTTGGCATCCAAAAGATTTTGGATTTTGTGTTGCAGTGTATAGCAATCATCAACGGAATGCCCTACCTCCCCCATATGATGAGCACATGTCTTGGACGGATCATAGTTGGGGAAACGCTCGGGATTAGGTCGCTTAGGCTCCTTAGCGAGTAATCCATTTTTCTGAAGAGTCGGCAAGATCTTAGACAATGGCTTAGGAAGAGGCGTAAATTGACGCCTGGAAGAGTTCTTCTGCTGGCCAAAGAATGGTCGTGCTCCTCCCTGTTGAGTGTTCGAAGTTGGGCGAGGTGCCTGAACATAAGCTGCATTAACCTCTCGCTATAGGTTCCTTATCCTTCTTGGCAAAGACTCCCCTATGAGCTGGTTTGATCGGACGCCCATCCATCACGCAAGGCTACTTCAATTCGCTCGCCAACGGGGACTAGGCGATTGAACGACTCGGCGATCGATCCTAACATCCGATTTCGATATTCGGTGGGAGCGTCTTCATGAACAAATCCATCAACTCCTTTTCGTCGGCTCCGGAGTAATTTGAGCGCTACGGTCCTCCATCTCGTGACATAGGCCTTGAAAGATTCTGTCTTCTTCTTCTCGGTGCGAAGTAAATCCTCTCGAGATGGAGTGACATCAATATTATACTTGTACTTGCTTGAAGAAGGCATCGGTCAAATCCTCCCAAGTCTCTAGGAGATTAATCTTCTTCATAATATACCACCGGAGTGCCGGTCTGTCGGGCTTGCTTGAAATTGTTGAATCATCGGGGTATGTTATCAACATATGGGGTCATCCTAACCACATAAGTCTCGCAAATGGATCTTCGGGCAAGAAGTGCCATTATACTTTTCAAAGTCTGGCATTTTGAACTTCTTTGGTATCTTGATCTTTGCATAATGGGACAAATCGGTTGGGTCTTGGTTAAATGCACCCCTTGCAAATGCTTAAGTTTCTCCTCGATTTTCGCCAAGCGCTTTTCTTGCTCGGTCTTGATGTACAGCCGTCGTATCACTTGTATCTCCTCATCAACAATGATTTGAGGGGTGTCGGTAGTTTTCTCCCTAGAGACATCATTAGAGCTTGATGGGCCACTTGTGGATACATTCTTGCCTTTATCTCTCGAATCAGCCATAGGAGCATGTTGTGGTAACACCACTTCAACTTGCGGAGGTGGAGGGGCGTGTGTTTGCTTGGAGAGAATCGATTTGCTTGGAGAGCTGCTCAAGGACGTTCGGGACTTGCTTCATTTCTGTTTCGAGGGCAACGACACGAGCTTGTTCGGCACCACGCATTTGTTCGGCGTCATCAGCCATTGTTACTCTAGAACGAGTACGGATTGGTGATCTTGGATGAGCCGTGTTGTTACCTAAGGAGAAAGAGATAATATAAGAAACAACGACAAGATAGGAAAATGGCCCATGACAATGGTCTAATCATCTCATTTTATTTATTTTAAATGTTTGAACCAAACTCCCTAACAATGAACCAAACTTCCTAACAATGAACTAAGAATTGAAATTCAAATCCCTAAACATTGAACTAAAATTGAAAAGACTGAATTGAAATCAAGATCTCTAAACATTGAACATCTCATTTTATATGCTTTCGGGAACCCAACGCCTTGCGAAGCTTCTTATTTTCAGCTTCAATCATTTCCACTTTCCGCTTAAGATGCTCAATTTGTGCTCGTTGGGTGGGCTTCTCGGTCACATCAGGGACCACTGGACGCAAGGCAATAGGAATCCGGTGTTGCTGGATGTAGAACGCCGATGCATGGTGAATCTCCTCCTCGCCTTTCAGTCTCTTGGGCTCCAAAATCTTCTCTAGATGGCATTCATTCCATGCAGCAATGATCATCTGGACCTCGTTGAAGTAATCATAGCCCTTATGATCAAAACGAACTTGAAATAATTCCGTCTTGAGGGGTGGAGGAATTTCTTGAAGAGCTCAGTGCGACGGGCCACCCTATGTGGGTAATAAGAAGTCGCACCGGAAAGGCCCAAGCAATGGGACCGGCTCATCATGCTTGTGTGAGAAACGAGCCTCCTCAACTCGGAACCATTTAGTATGCCATAGCAATGCCTTAGGATCAGGATCTTTCAAAAAATTTATCCAACGAGCGTATTGCTTGTGTGGAGAAAAACGTTCTAGGACCATAAATTTTTGTATGGGGTGCCTAAAATCGTCAATCTTGAATTGTTTCATCAAGTGCCCAAACCCTCTTATGTGAGAGAAAAACCATATTTGCAAAAGCTCGGGTAGGGCACGCATGGTCTTTTCCTCATTTTGTTTGAAACGGGTTAATGACAAAAATGTTTCAGCTAAAATCATATTGACATAGTTCAACCCATCACAAACTCGATTGACCACCCACGAAATTGAGGGATTAATGGCATTTTTTCGATAAGGAAAAACGATTAGTCCAAAAAATGCCAATATGAAAATCCTAGCTTTTGAAATCATTGGTTGGTTTGCAAAACACTCTTTCAGAAATGAAAATGGGCATGCATAACAATTGGCTTTAACAACCTTTCTTACCACTTCGGCCTCGATTTTTAAAAATTGTGATAATTCAGAAATGAAATCAATACCGAATGGTGGCCTAATAAGCTCTTTCTCCAGAGGCATTCCCATGGCAATACTATACTCCTCCGGTGTTGGAGTTAGCTCATACTCGCCAAACACAAAGGTTGAAGTTTGTGGACACCGAAATGGGGCGGCGCTGTATAACACTTTGGAGTGGATGCGATATCTAACAGTGGAAGAAGTCGAGCGATCCTAGCTTTCACATATCTCTGGCCGTCTTGATCTAACTGGTCCAACCACATTTTGAGCTCTTTTTTGGGAGTGGAAATGAATTGTACGTCGGTTTTCCCCATTGCATATAAGATAAGACTGACGATGAAACCTATTGTCATGGACCGACAAAATTACAATAAAGTAAGTAAATTGCAAAGTAGGAGTTTAGACAACTTACTTTTACCGAAAAAGGGATGACAATCACATAGACACACGCATGAAATGTGCGGCTCGATTTCTATCTAGATGGCTTAACAAAGTGGAGCTAAGAGGGTGATCGACCGTTGCGGTCTCGCATTAACGTCAGGTCCCCTTAACTCCGGCTTAGTCGAATGGAATGTCCAATAATCACGCAATCTCGCGGATATGGACAAACACATTTGACACCATGAAAGAAATTTCGGGGAAGAGAAGGTCAACCTCTACATAGCAGTCTCGCTTTAGAGGAAGTATCCTTCTCAACACCATCCTAGAAATCCTATCGCAGCCAGTGTCCGGCTACAGTCGTGTGTGCAATGTGTAGTGCTAAAACAATTTGAAAATCATGCACAACAATTTATAATACAAACAACACTTCAATATAGGAAAAATAAATCATTCATCTTTACACCCTCCTGCAAGACAAGGATTAGCAAAGACTACTCCCCTTATACCTCCCATCTGCAAGAACATTTAACACCTTAGAAATGTTAGTGACATACCTGGTGTCCTTGCTGCCAAACAAAAATATTTTTTTTTTTTAAAAAGAAACAGGCCTATGTCCACTATGAGTTTTAACTCTAAGTCCCCAGCGGAGTCGCCAAGCTGTCGCGACCTGATTTTTTCGATGGGTGAATCACCTAAAACTAGGTTAATGGATTACTAAGTCCGAAGACTTGGCGCGGACTCTCCCAAGCCCTACCAATCGCGACTTGATGTTAAGAAAATGACCCATTAAAACATGCAAATTATATATCAAATTGGAGCCGCCACTAACCAATTAGGGCTGATTAGAAACCCAGGTAAAGTATGGGAGAATACTTTACCTTTTACGAACCATAGATTTAATGGATTCGGGGACATGGTTACGCTAGTTAATCTAACGCCCTTTCGGTACCTTAAAAAAAAAAAACATTTTTGCAGGCGGTCTTGATTAATTTTAACCTAAGATACTAACATGCAAATGGTGGTCATGCGGGTGCACAATCAATTAAATAACATTCAATAAATCGAAATGCTAAGAAATTATAAACCACAACTTTATTAAAGTCCACTCTCTAAGAAAACATTTTAAAAATGCTAATAAAAATGCATGCCCTAAACATGATTTCTAAATGACATGACACCTAACTTTTATTATTATGCAATCTTAATCTAAAATTAATATGCATGAATTTTACTTTAATGATATGTGAAATGCAATTTATATGGCCTAATTTGAACTATATGTATGCAATCTAAATTATGCAATCCTAAATGTGCATATACTATATGACATGGGATGCATGACATAACAATTCTATATGCATATTCTTTTTGTGATTTTTTTAACAATTCTTTTTTAATGTATGCAACCTACACTAAATAATGATGATATGAAAAGGGATTAATTATGAACTAACCTATTAGTTAACCAAGTAAATGATTTTTGTGTTTTTCTTTTAAAAAATGTTAATTATATGCAATTAAAAATTACACGATGGGATTACTAAAACATGATAATATGATGCAATCCTAATTTATTAATATGCAAACTCTAATTAAATATGCCTATTATGCAAACTAGTTAATATGCACCTATTATTTTTTATTTTTTTTTTTATATATCATGCAAACTTTTCCTAAATAATAAAAAAAAAAAATTTAAATCTAATCGACTAAAAAACAACTATCTAAGGGTGAAATTCTAAAAAAATAATCCTAAAGGTTAATTTAAACCTACGTGACCTACATGCTCATGCAAATTTTTAATTTTTCATTATTCTCTTTTTTATAATTTTCATTTTTCTCAAACAAGTAATTATAAAAACTAAGAGAAGAATTAAAATAACCGAAAAGATAATCCGTTGTCTCACGGATTAAATTAACAATTATTTTAACTCTCTAATCACAACAAGGAAAACAAAATAATTAAAAATTTAGTCCGAAGTCTTACGGACCAAATTAAATAATTATTATGATTTAACAAATGAAATTCTACCACGAAACCAAAATTAGTATAATTAAAAAATGACCCGATGTCTCTCGGATCAAATTAATAACTATAGTAATTTGAGCTAAAATCTAGAAATAATGCATATAGAAATTGCAAATATTAACACCCAACATTTAAATAATTAAACTAAACATGCTATCAAATGAAATAAACAGAAAAATAAACATAAAAGATAAACAAACAACCTAAACTACAAAGTAATGAAAAATAAAAGTAAAAAAAAAACTACCTAAGATAAAAAATAACGGAACAAAAGGGCAACCGGGCGAAAGATGGCCGGCGACCGGAGCTCCGGTGAGGGCTGATGGCGGCACGGCGGGGGACGTCGGAGGCGGAGCACCGGCGGCTCGGGGCTCGCGGCGGGAGGTGGAGCGGGGCTAGGGCGAGGAGAACCGGGGCTCGGGCGGTGCTCGTGGAGATGCGGGAGAGGACTCCCGGCGGCGGGCGAGTGGCGGGTGGGCGGAGGCACGGCGGCGGCGGCGTCGGCGCGCGGGCGGCGTCGGCAACGGCGGGGCGCGGGGGGGCCGGCGCGGCGGGCGGGGGGCGCGGCGCGTGAAGTGCGGGCTGCGAAATTCTCGGGCAAATGGTGGGGGAAGCCACGAGGAAGATGAACAGTATTTCACTTTTCCCCCTTTTTTACTTTTCTCTCCCGACACTCTCTCTCACTTTTGTTTTTCTCTTTTCCTCTGCACCTTTTTGAGAAAGGAAAAGCTTCTGACTTTTCTTTTTTTTGCTTTTTTTTTTTTTGGAAAACCTTGAAGCAAGAAAAACTCCCCTGATGACTTTTTTTTCTTTCTCTTTCCATCAAAAAAAGAGAAGCACCACCCCCACAAAGTAAGAATCGGGAGCCCCCACAAATGACGCTTTTTTTTTTTCTTTCGACGAAGAAAGCCCCCACAAATGAGAATTTTTTTTTCTGAATTTTTGAATTCCCTCCCCCCCTTTTTGTACGAAGAGAAGCCCCTTTTATAGTGCAAGACTTCCATTTAATATTGGAAAGTCAGAACCCGTGCTCCTTTGATCGTGGGGATTGCCGAAATCTTAGCCCGATTTATTGCCGTAAATCCTTCACTTTCTTTCGCAATTCATTTATATTGCCGCGAACATGTCCAGATTCATGCCCAATATTCGAGCGAGTGTCCATTCTTCCATATCGCTAGTCAAATCCCATTAATTCCTCTCATTGATTTCGCTTTTTTTTTTTTTTTTTTTTAAAAAAAAATTTTGAAATGAAGATATGTGTTCAACAATAAAAATGCTTCATCATTCAAAATTTGTTTTTTTTTTAAATCTCCCTCCACAAACCCAAATGCTTTATTTTATTTATTACCTTCTATTTTATTTCCTAAAATAAAAAATTTGATCCTAAATTAGGTGTCAACAACCTCATCTTTGATCATTTTCACTGAAAGGTGGGTGACAGATTGTCCAAAGAAGGTAAAATTTCTACAATTTACTCATCTGACCTAAAACGAGCAATTGAGACGGCTAATCTAATTGCAACTGCCTGTGGTGGACTGGAGGTATGAATGTAGTGAGACCCTCCTTGATCTGGCATTCTATTTATGAGAATTACACTTGCATTTTAGTATTATCTATTTGGTGGTACCAAACGCAACATATAAGTAAATTTTAGACAGTGATCTAGAGCTAAAAATCCATTAGATGTTATTTTTATTTGCTAGAAAGTTCATAATGTTGTAAAAGTTCGTGTTCATTCTTACAGTTCGATTAATGATTGGCTCCTCTGAAGTATCTTGCATGTTGTTTTCATATGAGAATCAGAGTTATTAAGGATCCGAGTCTACGGGAAAGAAATCTGGGGGTGATTCAAGGCCTACAGCCCCATGCTGCAGCTAGCGTCTATCCTGAAGCCTATAAAGCCTTTCAATCACCAAAGACAGATCAAGAAATTCCGGTGGGTTTTGATCTGCACAAAGCTCGACAAAATGCACCTCTTTGTCAATTTTCATTTTGCCACTAACTTTCTATATGGAAACTATGCATATTTAGATATTGCAAAATTCATAGTTTTTGTTATTGAAGTTGTTCAATGGGTCAGGTGACGTGTTCTTTTCTATAAGTTGTATACACAGCTATAAAAATTTTAGTTCCATTGCTTTGGCTGTTTAATGGATTCACATCTTACATGTTTTTTTTTTTAATCTGTAAAACATAGTAAAGCTCGCATGTCATATGCCAAACGTTACAAAATAAAGGATTACAAGATTAACATTTGTTGAGAAAGAGTTTGGTAGTCTCCAGGTTTAAATTGCTTCACAATTGGAATGTCTAATTAGTCATTTCTCATGTTTCTTCTGCACATAGGGTGGTGGTGAAAGTATTGATCAGGTTTATCAGCGTTGCACTATGTGTTTGCGAAGCATCAGTATGAAGCACAAAGGTGAAGAGATTATTTATGTTGCTTATTCGCCAGAATTGCGGAGTGTTCTACTAACCTAAATGCGATGTTAATAGTTTTATACATGAAAGTGACTCCTTGCAAAGTGTTGATCGCTCACTATAATACTCATATTTCGCCAGTTTGAATCTCCATAGCTTATTTTTAAAGGAGTTTTTCCCGGATTACCTTTTTCGGTCTTGATAGCTAAGAATCACAACACTTGATGAACTGCTTTAGTTGTTTTTATGCTTTCTGAGACTTTGCCGATGCTTTTTGCTTTTTAATGCCCTTTCTTCGGTTTGCTTCCTTTGTTATAGTAGAAGAAAGACAAGGACGACGGGGACCGTCATTTAAATGTGTTTCCTTGGCTGCTAAAGAATTTATGATACAATTTAAGCTGGATATAGAAATTGCATGAAACTTTTCTTCAATGTGCAGGAGAGCGAGTAGTAGTGGTCACTCATGGTGGTGTACTCCGGATGCTTCATGAGCGGGCTTGTCCAAATAAACAGTCTGTGATTTTCCTGAATACTTCTGTCCACATTTTCCACTTGTTTAATGGGGACAACTGGGTCGCTAAGTCCTCGGGTGATGTTAGTCATCTCAGCCAAATAGAATATCCAAGAACAGGGTTTGGTGGGGATAAAACTTCTGGTTAGATCAACTATCCTAGAAATACTGTCCCAGTAGCCCTACTAGTAATAAGTTGTGGTAAGACTTGCTGAGAAGGATGATTTATTCATTATTGTCTTAAGGATACTTTCATTCTTGGTCCTTACCTTATGTGATTTGTACAATTGAAGTCCTTGAATCCTCAATTTGCATTATTGGATCCTTTAGTTTTTGTGATTTATGTAATCGAGTCATTTTTTCCTTAATGAACTTAATCGTTCTAACATGGCTGCAAATAGGGCAATTTTAAATATTTGAAAAAGTGAAAAAAAAAAATAGAGCATACGTTTGGAAAATATGCTTAGATAAAGAGGGGAAAAAAAAGAGCAAAACAGAAAAGCAAAAAGGATGAAGCAAAGTTTTGTTTAAAACAATAGTATTAATGGGCTTTAATGTTTCAAATTAGAAATTTTCAAAAATTCTACCATTATTAATAACTCTTCTTGTTAAGGATGACCATTGGAAAAACCTTATTGTTTAAATTTCTCTATGTCATAAAAAAAAATACAAAGAATTTCGTCGTTATTTTATTTAAAAGATGAAAAATCGTATGAAATAGTATGCAATATAACGAATAACTTATACAAAGTACATATTCCAGCTTTACTTAAATAAAAAAATTAAGGCTCACGCAACGCACATGCATGCTACTAAATTTTTTTTATTACAGACATTTGAAGCATCCCCTCCATGTACTTTCCCTAGGGTGTGCAAAGGAACTAAGACTTGCCCTACCACTCGGAATCGATTAGAACCAATGGTTCTTAAGGAAACCGGTGGAGTCTGGTTTTCGGTTCCATGAGCGAATCCGCCCGCTTGCCCACCCTGACCAACCAATTATATTATAATAATATATTAATTTTTAATATTAAAAATAATTTCAAAATTATCAAATCTAAAATATAGTGCTCCAATCCCCATCTTGTCTCAATTCACTATTTTCCTACTCTATCTCGTCTCTCTCAGTTCAAACTATTCCCCAACTCCCTCTTCCTCTTCGATTCACCTTTGGATCTATTCATCTCCCTTCAAGTTCTAGTCAAGACTCGGAGAAACAATGAGTTGATTCTCTTCCCCCCCCCCCTCGAACTTGAACTCTCTCTCTACGTCGTCGCCATCCTTGTCACCACCTCTGCCACCATCACAATCGTACTCGTCGTTCTTTGGGCTCATCCTACTTCGCCTCCCCTCTTCCTCCTACCTCTCCTCGGGCTTCTCCCCATCTTCCTCGTCTTTGGGGATAGAGGCGAACTCTAGATCGGAGAACGACCCATCGTCCTCCTCCTCGTTAGTCTCGGGGGAGGAGCAAAAGACGGCGGAGGCAGAGGCCATGGCGAAGATGGTGGTGGTGGCCAGGACGGAAGCGGCATGAGGGTCACGGCCACCACGACACCATTACTTGAGGAGGCTAAAAGCTACCATGGTCAAGAGAGCCAGAATAAGCAAATGTGGGAGGGCGAAAAGGGAAAGGCACAGAGGTTGGACCGATTATATGGATCCACTCGAGAACCAAACTGGACCAGCGGTTCGGTTGTACAGTGAATTCATGTAATTAATGGGTGGTTTCCGGTTTCAATTTTTTTTCGAAACTAGTCCTTAGCGGGCCATTCCACCTAGACCATGTACACCTCTAACTTTCCCCATTAGATTATGGCTTGAACGTTCAAGTGACTTGAAGAATCGTATCTAAAATATAAGAAAAGGGGTTAACATAACTTACTTTTTCTAAGGAATTATTTCAGGATAAAGCTCCAAGTAAAATTTGTTAATGTCGCAATATGCAAAAATTGGATGATTGTCATTATTTGGTGCTATAATTATGGCTGTCACCAATCCACTCGTGCTTGTCTGAGTAATTATGTTAAGTAATCTGCAATTCTTGCATCCAATCCATCTAGTTCCTGTAAATTTCGTCGACTATAAGCCACTGATACGATTACCATAAAAAATTAACTGGTACACCTTTTCATGAACAAAAACCCAAATTAATATATTTGTGATAAATTTGTCCTCCGTTAGTTTTAGTTAAATTTTATCTCAAATTGCTGAGTTAGATGACACGAGATAGTTGACAAGTGTACTAGTATGAAATTTTACTCTTTGTTTGTCATAAGTGTATCATTTTGTGATTTTTCATGGTATTAATCAAATTTAACAAAAACTAATAGATGGTAAATATATCACAAATCTATTAGTTTGGAGTTTTTGGTGGTCAAAAAATTAGTATAGGGTAAATTCGTCACAAGTATATCAGTTTAGGATTTTTGGTAGTAAAAGACTAAAATTTACTATAGGTATACTAATTTATGGTTTTTAACGGTA
This sequence comes from Eucalyptus marginata, assembly GCA_014182565.1. Classification (NCBI taxonomy): domain Eukaryota; kingdom Viridiplantae; phylum Streptophyta; class Magnoliopsida; order Myrtales; family Myrtaceae; genus Eucalyptus; species Eucalyptus marginata. The sequence continues at coordinate 17,849,575 of CM024593.1, read as the reverse complement.
TTAACCCAAAAAAGAGAAAGACTACTAATATAAATGTAAAGGGCTCGTGTTGACTATGCAACATGATTTGATATAGCTTCCTAACAATAGTTACAATGTGACAAGGGATATTGTTAATTTTATATGATACCTGACAAACTATTCATAATAACATCACCATCAAATCATGAAAATTCTCAAAAAAAAAAAAAAAAGTTTCTAAACCTATAATACAATGACCAATTCAATCTTAGTAAACCTTTTGACAACTTTTTAATCAGTTTTAAACTTTTCAATTATGTTAATTTAGTCCTAAACCTTTAAACTATTTGCCAAACTAGTCTTAAACATTTTAACAAATTGCCAACATAGTCTTTCCAACTAATTTCAGCCGAACATTATTGACGTGGCAGCCCAATCAACATTAACCATCTTATATGGCGTGGCTAGAATTTTTTAAATTTTTTAAATTTAATTTTTTTATTGATTTTTTTCTTTTCTTTTTTCCTCTTTTTATAAAGGGACGATGAGCCCGATTGCTATTGGCCAAGAGCTGGCGACCTCTACTGTCCCTTGGGCAAGGGTTGTGAAACCCTCACTGAGTACGAGTGAGGGTCATAGCCCTCTCTAAATCTAGTGAGCCCTCACTATGGCCAACGACGGTGTTGCAAGCCCTCACCCAAGCTATAGCCAGCACAATGAGGGCAAGCGAGGGTCACGACACCCTCGTTGTGGCCCGTGAGGACTAGGCCATGACCCTCGCCCGCGGCCGACGAGGGTCGCTAGCCCTTGCCCGGTGGTTAGCGGAGGTTACCGTCTCTCGACCATTGGCAAGTGGCCCCGCCAGGTCTTTGTAAAAAGAGGGAAAGAAAATGAAAAGAAAAAGAAAATATAAAATATAAAAAAAGCAATTAAAAATTCTCAAATTTATATAAAAATTAAAATTTTATCCACGCATCATGCCACAAAGGACGGCTGTGATTTATTAACCACCAAGTCAGCGATGTCCGACCAAAGTTAGCCAAAATAATTAAATTGATAATTCGTTAAAAAGTTTAGGACTAGTTTGGCAAATAGTTAAAAATGTTTAAGACTAAATTGACAAATAATTAAAAGGTTTAGGATTTAATTGACAAGTTATCAAAAGGTTTGGGACTGAATTGGTTGTCGTACAATAAGTTTAGGACTTTCAAGACAAGTTTCCTCACCCACCTTCCCATATCGATCATGTGATCAGGATGGGCACTGCCACACTTGATAGTATACTAGCCGATTGTCATCCGTCATCTGACATCCTCCACAAAGAAAACATTGACAAATAAAATAAGTAGATGCTACTACTTGAATCTTGGATTCGAGAAAGGCAAGGATCGTGCCGGGAATGATCCCTCTCATGCCACCACCATCAAGCTTAGGACCGTCAACATGACCAAGAAGAGCTTAGCTTAAAGAAGAATCAAAACCCAAATGTCGTTCTCAGATTAATTTGAAATTAATAGCAGTTAACGTATGATATTATATATTGATGGGAGTCCGCTTCGTGGCGCGTAGAAAGCAAGCCGGGAGAGGTCGAATCTCATACGTTGCACAAAGCATGCACGCCCCGCACGCCCCGCACATTACAATTCCAACGGTTTTCTTCTTCTTCGTCATTCTCGTCGTCGTTTCGCACATTGTCGCTCCTGCTCTTAAAGATTGGAACTGAGACAAGGTTCATCGCTCGACGGCGACCGATGACGTGAGGTCCAGAGCCAAATTGTGAGCCTGCCATGTCGGGGTCGAACTCTAAGTCTGACCCTGTTGTTGTCAGCTTTTGCTTTGTTTGTCGTGATTTTCCGTGAAATTTGGACGGTGGAAAAACTGGAATCGCTGAGCGCAATATATTTTTTGTGCATGCGCTCTGTTTCTTGGCATGTTGATGATGATGAGAACTTGCTGCTGATCAACCAAATGACTATTGACTGTTCCAGTCGATTCAGTGGAGTTTTGATGTTGTTTCTCTCGCTTCACTTGTTCGCAGATTCTTTTGGACCATTTTCCAGACCGATGTCACTCTGTGAGCATCTTAGTTTTTTTGTTTTTTGTTTTTTTTTTTTTGTAAAGGTAAGTATTGTATAGACTTTGCCAAACGGATATACAAGATAGGAGGCCTGGCACCTACAACCAGACACTCAATAAGACAAAAGAGTCAAAATGAGTGTAAGGGTGCCATGGTTCCAAAGAAAGAAACAAAAGACGATCAACACGAAGGATAGCCAAAACCAACAAACAAACAAGGGCAGCCAAAGTCAATCAAAGATAGACGAATGGAGACCCCAGCTTCGTTGTAGTCTTTTGTTCCTAGGGGTGTCTGGAACCTATTTGAAGGTTAGAGCCTTATCCTTAATAGCCTTGTGCAGATGCTGGGAGGTAGAGGGACTGAATCTTAGTTTGCGTTTAATGTTCGTTTTTTTCAAAAAAGTCTTTTACACTTTCGTGATTATTGTTAGCTCCTCTCTTCATGTGCGGGAGGTTAACCAGTACTCTGTTCTCCCGCTTATCTGTCAGCGTTGCTGCTGACTTGGGCTGCAACGGCAATGCTTAATCGGTTCCAATTGGCGTAGCCTATGCTGAAATCTTTGTCGTGTATCACAGAGAAACGGGGTGGAATGCTGATGGAGGAATTCAGGTTTCCTTTGCTTTTGGATTTGTCTTTAGCCTTCTAATTTTATAGAACCTGCTCATCACCTGGCGTATGTATGACAAACGAACAGGATACAATGCAAATGCTAAGTCGATAGAGGCATCATTTTGGTGAACACTATCAGTTCTTGTCAAGCTGTGTAGCTGCATTGGGATACATATATCTGTAATTGCATAATGAATCCACCATCATTTGCTTTTGCTTGAAAAATACATGTTGGTTTCCATATTGTTCTTTTCCTATGTGAAAAAGGAACCTGCGATGGCAAGGTAACTCCTCAAGGTGAGCCAAAAAGATGACAGGGAGGACGTAATGGCAGAATATGTAGTAGAGTTTTTGTGATTTAGTGATCAATGTTTCATAACTTTATAGGACATGCCTAATAGAATTAGAGAAAAAGCATGATTGGGGAGTGGTTTCTGCTCATTTATTTACGAGTTCAAGCAAGTATATCTCCAATTTTGCTGATATCAGCCATCTCACGCTTTTTGTTTGGGAACTTATTCCTGCCTCTTTTTGTATTTACATTCATTTACTTATTTCATTATATGGAGTAGGGATATCTGGATATTAAATTAAACGAAATTGGGAGGCGGCAAGCAACTGGAGTAAGTATTTTCTGTGATATGTTATTCCTTTCTTTGGACCGACCACTAGGTTTATTTCCTTCTTCTATTGTTTTCCCTGAAAGGTGGGTGAAAGGCTGTCCAGAGAAGGTCAAATTTCTACAATTTACTCATCTGACCTAAAACGAGCTTTGGAGACTGCAAATCTGATTGCAATTGCTTGCGGTGGACTGGAGGCATGAATATAATAAGACCATTCTTGATCTGGCTTCCTTTTTACTTGAATTACACATAAATTTTGGCATCATCCATTTGGTGGTACAAAACCCAACATATACGTAAATTTCAAACAAAGATGTAGAGCTAAAAGCTTCCATTAGATGTTATCATCATTTGTTGGAAAGTTCTGAATGTTGTAAAAGTTCGTGTTCATTCTTCAGTTCAGTTAATGATTTGGGTCCTCTGAAATATCCCATATGTTGTTTTCAAATAAGAATCTACGTTATCAAGGATCCAGGTCAATGGGAAAGAAATCTAGGGGAGCTTCAAGGCCTTCGGCCACCTGCTGCAGCTTGGGTCTGTCCCGAAGCCTTTAAAGTCCTTCGATCGCAGAAGACGGATCGAGAAATGAAAGAAAGCAAGAAGCGTAGAAGTTTTAGGGAGAAATTCTTTTTATTTCTTCAATTCTATCCAATGTACAGTTCTTTGTAATTATAATACAAGATGTACATAATAAAATGGCAATGAAATATTCTACAAATCAATCTTAATCTCAATCTAATCCCTAATTGATTTAGTGCATGATTATAATCAAATCGGATTCTTAGCATATCTTCCAACACTCCCCTCAAGCTGATGGCTTGTAGAATGCGTGTTGTCTTTAACATAGAGGTTTGGTGAAGATATCTACGGGTATGATTACACCTTATTCACGTGGACTGAAGGTATGTCGTCTATTTACTTGATGATATATGTTGACGACATTCTCATCATGGGAAATGATAAAACTGCCATGGAGAGCCTTAAGAAATATTAGTACGTTTAGGTAATGGTAATTATATCTGATTATCTCTTTATTGGTTCTACATTCACAGTTTTCTTTATGGGTTTGTTCCTGAGCTCTGTGCGCTTGGCAAGCATGAATGCAGTTGTTGAGGTCTCTTTGATTTAGATCTCCTTGGGTGCCTTATCAGTTTTATCCTTATGCATGGATGTTTGGTACCTTCGGTTCACTCAGCTACATCAGTGTCATTCACACCATTCTCCATGCATATGAAAGGCTAAGGTCACTCGAGTCCTAGATCGATATGCTTGGATTCTGTTTGAGATCTAACCTGTTGGATGGTTTGCCAATCCTCGATCATAGGATAAATACCAAAAAAACATATATAAGTTTTCATCAGTCTCGTTACATTGCATCCTCTATTTTCTGAAACACGGTTTTACTTCTTCCTATAAAGAAAAAGCCCCAAAAATTCCTTCTCTCTAATCTCCCGCCTACCAACACCCATCTCCACCACTGACCCTCAAACCAGTTGCCTCTTGCGACACCGATGACACTGTCGAAGTCAGGCAACCTCCTACTACTCTCCACAAATCAAGCAACGTTGGACTCTCTCTCTCATATTAACAGCCTTGAGGATTGCTATTGGGAAAGATCGTTCAGCTATTACGTAAAGTTTCCTGTCGTCTCTCTCTTATTTCTCTGTTTCCATTTGTTGGATTCCTAGAGTTAGTGAGGGATAGCATTCTGGCTTCCCAATGTGCTGATTCTACTGAGCAAGTATTAGATTATCTTGTTTCTCCCTTCCTATCCTTCATAATGAGGTATTCCTCAGCGGAGATAAAAAAAAATTATTTTATTTTACCGTCAACAACTTCTGATTGAGTAAAATCAAGTTGAATTAAAATATCTCTACTATATGTATATATATAACATGCACGTGGTGATATCACCTTGCATGCGTGGGTTGCAAATGTCATGTGCGTATCTTACATTGATCAAGGTAAAAGAGTTAAGAGACCAAATCGAACAAAAACATAGTTAAAGAATCAATTGAGCAAAAAGTCTAAGAACCAATCGTGTCATTATCTTTTCTTTTCCTTTTACAATATTACTTGCTAACAGAAACTGGATGTCAAAACCTGCTAAGAAATATGATTTACCAAATTGTTATAGTCTCAAAGATTATCTTCGTTCTAAGTCTTTTAATTTATTTGTCGAATTAGGGTTCACAAGGTGTTGCCATGGTCCCCCTGCCTTAACAACACCAAAAATTAAGCTGCAGTAGAGAGGACATAAAAGGAGCAAGTGATCGTAGTTGATTAGAATATGATGATCTAAAAATGATCACTTGTATCACTTGAAATAATTAGTCAATGAAAAATATTTTTATTTATCGATAATTATTTATGTCCAAGCATTTTCGTGAACGATAAATTTTTTTCCTTTCCTTCAATTTTATAAGCGACATAAAGCGATCATTTTTAAGAAAATGTTTTCTAAATCATTCATTTTCCAAAAAAAAAAATAACAAATAAAGCCTAAATGATTGACACTTCAGAAATTGGGAGTCGCTGGAAGTTTAGAGAAGCAAATGAAGGTAATAATTGATGGAGGGACATCAAATGGTGGATGCTCCAAAATTGCAAAAAGTCCATAGGTGGGGAGAAGTACACTATCAATGTCATAAGTTGTGTACGGCGTTCACTTTGGTGCCAAAAGTTTTTGTCGGATCACTTAAGTGCCAAATCGGAGGAAAAACGATCACTTTGGTGCCACCGGAGAAATTCAGCCAAAATGATTACGTGGCTTTATATTTAAAAAAAAAAAAAAATTCGATAAACCCTTTAAATGACGTTGTTTTCTGTCTTACTTAAGCAAACAACATCGTTTTGTTGTCCTATGTGGATGGCTTAGAAAAACGACACCGTATAGCTCATTTGTGATTGAAATTAGGGTTTTTTTTTGTTCATCCTCGCCGACCTAGCTTGCTCGGCCACCGTCGCTCAGCCACCGTGCTCAGCCACCGTCGCTCGGCCACCATCGCTCGGCCAAGTGATGGGAAAATAGGAGGCGAGGGCGGAGGAGGAGGAGGAAGAAGGGGGGTTGAAGGTGCGAGAGAGAGAGAGAAGATGAGGAGTGCGAGGGAAACAAGGAGGGCGCGAGATGGAGATGGTGGATTGGGCTCTGCTCGAGAGTGGCTAGTGTTGGTGTTGTTCTTCGGGAAGACGATAACGCCGCCACGGTTCTCTCTCTCTGCTGGTGTTGTTCTTTGGGGAAGAAGACGACGCCGCCATGGCTTCTCTCTCTCTCTTTGTTGGTGTTGTTCTTCGGGGAAGAAGACGACGCCGCCATGGCTTCTCTCTCTCTTTGCTAGTGTTGTTCTTTGGGGAAGAAGACAACGCTGCGATGGCTTCTCTCTCTCTCTCTCTCTCTCTCTCTCTCTCTCTCTCTCTCGATTTGGGGATTTAGGGTTTCGACTTGGGGTTTAAGACACCAAACGACGTCATTTGGTGGTTTACATGCTAACCTGGACTCTCCGACGAGCCACATCGTATAAGAAATTAATTAAAAAAAAGGCCACGTCGGTTTCCGCCGATCGGATCGGCATTGGCACCAAAGTGAGTGTTTTTCAAATTTTTGGCACTTAAGTGATCCGATGAAAACTTTTGGCGACCAAAATGAGCGCCGTACACAACTTATGGCACTGATAGTGTACTTCTCCCCCATAGGTGACAAAGTGGTTTTTTTTTTTTTTTTGTCCAATAGAGGTTCCATAGTTCAGAAGTCTAAGAAGTGTCGAGTTCATAAGTGCTCCAAACTTAACGGGTTGATTATAGCGAGAGTCGAGAGGGATATGTTGATTAATAGATGGTATGAAACATATTGAAATTCCGGTGTGAAGAAATTGACGATGGATAGATTGTCTCATACCATGGAGACATGGCCTAATAACAGCTTACCACATGTCACAAGAACACCGGTGACACCAAAACCCAGTAAAGATGGTTAGGTGGCAGGACACGTAAGTCATCCCAAACAAATCCTACTTATCGAGCCAAAAATATATCATAGTCCAACCAGAATAATCTAGGATACTGCCACTAATTTTATGTTATTTTTGTCGAAGGCAATGTTTTATGAAGCAAACTTGCAATAAATCCCTAAGTAAAGATACTAGTTAGTTTGGAAAATGGCACAGTGATATGCTTACTTTACATTAAATTGACCATTTTGCGTGTCACATTTTGTCCCTGCACGAGAACCTCTAAGACATTAAAAAAAGAAAAAAGAAAATATGCAAGCAAAACAAAATGCAAGAAGAAAAGTACTTTAATTTTATTTAATAAATGTTTTAAGGACAAAATATGTTGGTGCAAAAAATAGAAAAATCTAAATCGAATTTGCAAGAAGTCAACAAGCAAACCAAAATATTGAATCAAAATCAAATAGGATGCATAATTTGCCTAGTAGTAATTAATCAAGAAAGGAAGTAAATTTCGAATCGAAAGATTGGACCAAGCCGTTAGATATGATCAAAAAAGAAATAGGTTTATATTAAGGGGTAATTATAGTGGGAACAACAAAAGGGCAACATATATACATATCATAAAGCATGACTTAGCTCCCCATCTATAGAATTTGTGTCGTTGTAATGAAACCGTCTTGTCTTAACAAAGCTCGTCTCGCCATGACTAAAAGTAATCTTGCCACAAGAAGGCCAATAATATTCCTCAAAGTATCTTGATAAAACTTGCCTTCTTTTCGCATGGGTGTTTTTTTTATCTTTATTGATTTGCGAGCAAATTACGACATGTAAAAATATTTTCAAATGAAAAATCACCATCCCTTTCAAATAAATAAAAGGGTTTCCAGAGAACACAAGTAGTTACGTAGTTTATAAAAATGTTAAATTCAAACGAGACAATTTGGTGGAATCGAATCTCCACCAACCGCGGGGCCGAGTTTAATGGTGGATGCGGTGTTTAACTACAACAGTGATAACGGCGGGCCAGGGCGGCAGATGGTGTTCACTGTTCGACTAAGGCTGCCATGGATACTGACAGTATATATATATACAGATAGAGAGAGAGAGAGAGAGAGAGAGAGAGAGAGAGAGGCGAGTGTGACGTGGACTCCACGCGGGTCGTGGCAGGGTTGAACATTAGGTTGAGGAAAAAGAAAAGTGAAAAGTCAACGACGAAATGGAACGATGTAAAAAAATTCGAAGACCTCGTTTTTGGTTA